>PVJC01016628.1:16151-33556 GCA_004026665.1 Murina feae | reverse complement strand
TTCCCACTCACGGGTCCTGGGTCCTGCGCTGTCCCGCCCTGCAGCCGCTCTGTGCACTCGGGAGGTCCCTCAGCCCGGCCTGTGCCCTCTCGCAGTCTGGGACCCCTCGGGGGATGTCCACCTGCTGGCGTGCCTGACCAGCCTGGGTGAGGGGCTTTAAGGCTGCCCACAGCTCCCATTGACCCAACGTCCCAGCAAGTCTGGCTGGATGCAGGTTTCTGAAATTTCTCTTCTATAATTGATACACTGTTCCTTTAAACTGGCTAATGAACCCTCCTCTCTGCTTCACCTCGCAGCGTCTATAATGACACAATGTTACTTAGTGGTGAGGCCCCGGCTGCTCTTTCCTTCAGCTCCCAAGGATTCTATGATTGTTATATTGTTTCAAAGGTGTGTTTCGCTAGAGCCAGTTTAATCGGAGCTGAGCTGAGCGGGCGCAGCTTCACTTTTGCTCCTGCCGCAATGGAAATGGCCATTTACTCAGGTCCGTGAGTGGCGGCCGCCATGTTGGCTGGGCTAATTTGCATACAGCCACTCTGATTGGCTGGTGGGCGTGGCTTGTCTCAGAGAAACGGTTAATTTTACTATTTCGCTTTTATTAGTTTAGATTATCTAGTTGTTTTTAATCATCTGAAGATATATTTTTATTGATTTGAGAGAAGAGAGATTGATTGCCTCCTATGTGTGAGCAGATTGGGTATTGAACCTGCAACGCCAGTATGTGCCCTGATTGGGAATGAAACCTGCCACTTTATAGTGTACAGAACAACATTCCAACCAATTGAGCCACACTAGCCAGGGCTATTATATAATAATTTAAAAATTACTACATAATAATTATTTTCCTTACAATTGCCAATTGTAACAAGCAATCTATGGCGAAGATACCTCAATACTATGCAAATATCCTGTTTCTCATCAAAATTTCCCTAGATTTATATCCATTGATGATTTTTGTCAGAATCTTTATTGTGATGGCTGCAAAATAGTGATTTTTCAGCATAATTTTACCAGTTTGCATCTGGCATTCTGCTGTAAACAAGGGCTCTGTTCTCCCTTATTTACTTCTAATTATCAATGTAAACTCATGCACTACTTCCCCCTCCCACACTGGTTTAATAATTCATTACTGCCTTAACTGTTTTGGTGCTCAAATTATCCCATACTTGGTTAGTGAAGGCTAGTTCAAACTGGCTCATTTGCCTCTGTGACCTACAGTCATCATTCTTTTAGTACCACCTTATTTTCTGGAACAAGATGTGAAGCCTGGTTCCTTTTCTGACGTGATGATAATGTGCTATGGGTGAACTGGTGGGGGTGATGTATGAACATTTTATGTATAGTCAACTCAATCTAAGGACAGATTGTCTGGTTTATGGATGAACCTGCTATTACCCCTGCTAAGTGAAAGGTTAAAAAATAACAGATTACACACTTTGGAAAATGTAAAAAAAAATTCAATAAAAAAATATCATTTTTTTGAGGACATTAATTGGAACTACAAGATAATCACATAGATGTCACATTATACATATTGCCACAGGAGAACACCCTTTGTCTTTCCAATTAATACAAGGCAGAGGGTGAGGGATATCTCATTTGGCTCTGGATCCCAAGACTGCCCAGTTGGGACCTAAAAAAGAATTAGGTAAGGAAAGGGAAAAAGCAGGGACAAAGAGCTTCCAACCCGAGTCCTATTGTAATATTTCTTTAAAAAGTGAAAACTCATCTGAGAAAGTAAAACAATTTTAACAGATAACTGAATTAGTTAATTGCCAACAATTTGAGTATTTGGTATCCTTATACTACCATTTTTATTTGTTTGGGTGACATAACACTATCTTCTTAAAAGCCAGATGTAATTAAAAATTTATACTAAATCAGTTTTTTACCCTATCTTGCCTAGTTTTAACTGTTTTATATAAAATTAATTTCTTTCTCCCATTTCCTCCTATTACCCTTGCTGTGTGGTGCCTGTACTTGGTCCAAGAACTCCTTGACAAAAACATCCTTCCTCTACTCTTTAACCTTCCGGAAAATACGTGGGCTGTAGTGGGTATTCCCGGATTATGTCTCTAGAGGTTGTGAAGCCCAGATGAACAATTAGAAATGTAATTGGTTTCCTGAATAATATGGGTATATTTTATGGTTGGACTTTCTTTATTTCTTAAAATATGATTACATTAGGAGAACTTAAAAGCAATTTACAAAAGTTTCTGACAATAAATATATAAACATCTTTATTGACAGTGGGCCAATAAGAGCAATCAAATTTAGTTTATAGGTAACAAAAAATATTTGAAAAGCAGACTGCTAAAACTTCTGAGATTCATGTCAAGGTACAAACACACAGTCAGACTGAACACCAGGAATAAAAAGAATACTGAAATGCAAAGGGCCAGAGTTCTCAGTAAAACAGAGCAAATACTTTAACATCATTTAAATTGCCATTAGATTACAAACTTGAGTCTTTGGAATTACCAGATAGATCCTGGCTAATTGGTACTCAGAAGGCAAAAAAGCAGATTCAAGGTCAAAAGGGGTGTAGGTCCAGTACCAGATAGAAGCAAGAGTAGAAAGTGAAGCCCCTTCTCTATCATGAGCTGATAGCAGGATGCTTACATCAGCAAATGTTCTTAATCAGCAAATGAGCAAATGGTAGGGGTGGGAGATGCTCATTCTTAATTTCTACTGATGGTTGCCTAGCTACTTGCTATAGACTGAATGTCTGTGTCCCATAAAAAAATTCACATTGAAATCTAATCCAAAAGTGATGGTATTAGGAGATGGGGGCCTTTAAAAGGTAATTAGTTATGATGGCAGAGCTCTCATGAATAGGGTCAGTACCCTTATAAGAGGCCCCAGAGCTTCCCTTTCACACCAGACACAGAATTTGCCAGGGGCTTGAGCTTGGACTTCCTAGTTTCCAGAACTGTGATAATTGAATGTTGTAATGTTGTATAGCAGCTCAAATGAACTAAGACATTACTTCATTAAAATATGTGTGTGTGTGTGTGTATGCACATATCGAGAGAGGGAGTGGTAGAGGGAGAAAGACTTTATATATAAATTTATTGTTCCAGGTCCTTTTCAAGGTCACATAATTCCAAACAGAGATAGCAGAATTAAAACCCAGCTTTGACAAGCCCATGTTGATATTATTTTGTTAGTCAAATTTTGGCCCCCAGATGATGCATTTATTTTTCACTCAAGCATTTGACATATTGAGAAATAGCAAGTATTTAGGCTTTTTCAGGATATATGCTCTCTGCTACAACTACTCAATTCTGCCACTATAGTATAAAATAGCCAAACAAAACATGTAAATGAATGAGTGTGGCCGTATTCCAATTAAACATTCACAAAATTAGCAGTAGACGAACTTGATCTATGGGTGCACGCCAGAGTTTGTCAATCCTGCTTTAGATCAATATTGAATATTAAAGTGGTGAAAAGGGTTGAACTCCCTTTCCTTTATTTTGCTCATCAGCCACTCTCTTACCCTGACCTCTGAGATCTTAAACATTCCCAATCTTCTCAACCCCTTTTAATGTGGTTTTCAAAATTCTTTACAAGGACTTTTCAGCCCCATTTCTTTCATATTGTTTGATATCCATCATTGCTGGATTTATGCTCAATCCACCCTTAATTATCTTGCTCTCTAACCACCACTTTTTAAATTTTATTCTCCTTTTCTTCTTCAATAATAGAAGTTGACAGAGAGGGAATTACAAGTCACAGGGATAATTTGGAGGGGGCAAAACATGGACTGGTGGTGCTGAATGTCCATAAAAGAATTTAGAAGGGAAGAAGAAATTTGTAACTACTTTTTCCTCTAAAATCTTCTTTTCACACAATATGTAATAGAGTAACAAAACCCCCCCTGACATTTATATAGTGTTTTGCTAGATATTTGAGTGCTTTTGTGTTTCTTATCCCATTAGTGGCCATTGGCCACCCATGTAAGTATGTCAATATATCGTGATTTCATGCTGTTTCGATTTTCTTTAGATTCTGGGATACATCATATGGAGAGAATAGGAACAAACCATGTGGGTTAACATGAAGGTCAGAGAAATGGCCAACTTCTTCACAGAGGAATGCTGTTTATCCTCAATTGAGTCATTGTCCTGTGAGCTATTTTCGATTTCTGACAGAAAAGTATGTCCTTGGATCTCACAGGTGCTTCAGTTATGTTTCTTGACTGGGATCCTAAACATAACACATTGAATCCATCAACATTTTTAGATCCTCAACATCCCAGTGGCTTTTTCTCAAAGTGACAAAGCTTAGTTTACAGAAAGCAAAATGTAAAGAACAAAATATCCCTAATACTGTAATTATAGAAAACCAATGATTCATTCAATGAATGCCAAGGACAAGAAAAGAAGGACTTGATCAAAAACTAGTTAAGATTTTGACCCATTCTACTTCAGAGCAACTTTCAAGGAAGTAGAAAATGAAGTTCTACACAGCAGAATGACCACAATTATCTATCAGTAAGTCTAAAAGCAGAATCCATGTGAATCTAGCTTAGAACCTGCTGTAAATAAATTTTATGTATGTTCATCAAATTTGAGAGTAGTCTTTGGGGTAGGGGAGGAACACAAAGCATATTTCAACTCTTATTAGCTTTTTATAGCTAATATAAAGGAATGACACTATCGATAAACCTGGATCTCTGTTTGGATTCAAAGAGGAACAACTTTGTATCTTCCTGATAATAAGGATATGAACCCTCTGCCTAACCTAACAAATAAGAACTTCCTTACAAAGAGGGAGAAACTGGATTCGACAATGATTATATTGCTACCCACTCCTAAGGAATATCCACAAAAAGGTATTAAGGAGGGGTTAGGGCTAAAATATGAAGTCTCTGGCTAGTAGCTTTTATAATTATTCAATCAATGGATACAAGGAACATTTTGTTTATGGCTCAAAAATATGTATGTACTATGCAAATAAAATCAGATAGATACAAAATTAATCTATAAGCAGCATTTTAAGGGTCTTCCACCTAAACACTCTTGAATTTAACACAGTGATAAAACCAACTTACACTTCTTCACATTTAATAATTTTTCAGGGATGCTCTTCTGTATGAATTCTTTGATGTCTGATGAGGGATGAACTGCACTTAAAGCTTTTCCCACATTCATTACATCTATAGGGTTTCTCTCCAGTATGAGTTCGCTGGTGTTGAATAAGAGCTGATGAATGAATAAAGGCTTTTCCACATTCATTACATTTGTATGGTTTCTTTCCAATATGAATTCTTTGATGTTTAGCAAAATTTGAACTCCGGCTGAAGGTTTTCCCACATTCGTTACACTCATAGGGTTTCTCTCCAGTATGAATTCTTTGATGCTGAACAAGATGTGTGCTCTGACTAAAGGTTTTTCCACATTCACTACATTCATATGGCTTTTCTCCAGTATGAACTCTCTGATGTTTAGTCAGGGATGAGCAATGGCTAAAAGCTTTTCCACATTCCTGACATTTATAGGGTTTCTCTCCAGTATGAGTTCTTTGATGTTTGATGAGTGCTGAAGAATGAATGAAAGCTTTATCACATTCATTACATTCATAAGGCTTCACTCCAGTATGGATCAACTGATGCTGTACAAGATGTGTACTTCGATTAAATCCTTTCCCACATTCACTGCATTCATAAGGTCTCTCTCCAATGTGAATTCTTTGATGTATTGCAAGGGATGAGCTTTCTGTAAAGGCTTTTTTGCATTCACTGCACTCAAAGAGAATTCTAGTATGAGTTCTCTGATGTTTAGTTAAATTAGCTCTGTGGCTAAAAGATTTCCCACATTCATTGCAGCTATAGGGTTTCTCTCCAGTATGGACTCTCTGGTGTCGAATAAGCACTGAATGGTAAGTGAATAGTTCACCACAGTCATTACATTTGTGAGGCTTTTTCTCTTTATAGGTTCTCTGTTTTTTCCTTAAGTTTGATTTCTGTTTCAGTCTCTTTTCAAGTGTATGAAAGGCATAGGATCCTTTTGGAACTCTGTCTTGAGTGAGAAGGACGGACTTCTGACTAAAGTTTTTCCAATATACATCATGCTCATGAGCTCTTTCTTCAGGGAGTGAATTAAGGTAGGTGAACATTTCTCTCAAGTGTCTCCCTTGATTTCCTTGCTGATTCTCTAACAAACTTTCACATTCAAAAGTTGTTTTCAAGTTGGTATCATAGACACTATTTCCTGTCAGTCTGTCTATTATTGCAACCTGGCATGATTCTTCTTTGGAACAATCTTGCACTGAAGTTGAATCTTTGCCCTCAGGTCTACTCTCTGAGTCTGAAAAAAATTGAAAATGCAAATCGCTTTCAATTTCTGTGCTCAATAAAAAGGCAGTTCTGTAACAGGTAAGAGTTAATGAAGACAAAAACGTGGCTTCAATGAATAAGTGGAATTGACTCATGTGATGATTGGCAAAGAGAGGCAAATGGAGGGAGATGAAGAGTGTATGCAGAGCAAATGAATAGACCACATCTAGGAGAATCAATGGGGAAAGATGACTAAAAATAAAGAAGGAGGGATGCAGATGAAGCAATCTATTGCTGGGTCAGGAGGAAATGTGCATACAAAATACTACCACAGTAATAAAAATCCAGGCAGTTATCACCTTAGTGTTGAGGACAGTTACAACTTCTAAATTTTAGTCATCTAATCCTACTCATATCCAAATATGCATTCCATTTCTAGCTTAATCTTCCATAACAATGTTTTTATAACATACACCTGATAAAAAAATCTCCTATGAGCTCCTAAAGATATAATGGCAAATACATAAAATTATACATGAAACAAGAATATTCATTACTACACTAATACAGGTAGCAAAAACTTGGTAACATGTCATATATCCTACTATAGAGAAATGATTAAATAAACGGTGGAGTACTATGCAAGTTTTAAAAAATAAGAAAGATGTCTACTGCCATAGTGATCTTCAGGATACAAATTTGTACCTCCCCTTCTTTCTCTACACAAAAAGTAGCAAACTGAAAATTAGTGTGCACAGTCTGCTACTTTTTGTGTAGAGAAAGAAGGGGAGATACAAATATATAGACACTAGAGGCCCAGTGAACAGATTCGTGCACATTGAAAGGAAATTAATTAGAAGGTGGCCAGCGGGTCAGTACTGGGTGAGACAGGCTGGACATGCCTTGGAGCCAACCTTCTGTGGCCCCTTTCCAGCCAACCACACCTGAGGCAGCACCAGTGCTTGAAGGGCATCTGCGGAGTGAGCAGAGTCCCTCCGGCAGGTGGGGTCCCTTGGCCTGGCCTATGTGGATCTGGCCGAAACCAGCAGTCTGACATCCCCCAAGGAGTCCCGGGGTGCGAGAGGGCACTCTATAGAGTTGCTGTTGCTTGGCAGCTCCTGTGCTGAGTGCCTGCTCCCTGGTGGTCAGTGTGTGTCATACCTACTGGCCAGTTGGCCGGTCGTTTAACCCTTTATATATATAGATATTTGGTTATATTTTCCAAAACCAAGGACAGATCAATAAAATACTAACAAAAATGGTTACCTATGTGGAAAGTAACAGAGCAGAGGAGGGCAGGGATGGAAGCTAGCCTTGTCTACATATATCTAATATAAATATATTAGAATTTTTATATCCAACATAAAACCATAAAGCTAAAACAACTTAAAGGGTGTGATTTAAAGGAATAAATAGATTAATAAAACAAAACAGCAAATTCAGAAATTAAGTATGTAGAGAAAGTAACAATATAAAGGTGATATTGTAGTCAGTGAACTAAAGATAATTTGTTTTTCAAAAAAAAAAAATGGTACTGTGACTGATTAAACATTTAGAAAGAAATTAAGTTAGATCTGTCCCTCATTCCATACAGCCAGATGAATTCTATTCATTCATTTCTCTACTCTTCTACTCACTCATTCAACAATTATCTATTGAATATCTACCATACACTAGGCTCTGTTCTAGGCATTGGGCAAAAACACCCATACAGGAGAGAGAGAGAGAGAGAGAGAGAGAGAGAGAGAGAGAGAGAGAGAGAGAGATGAAAGTGGGGTTGGAATTCAGGTGAGTATTTCAGGTAATAGATATAAAAGCACTGAGTTGAGTGCTTCAGGTAGAGGGAACAATATGTACAAAAGCCCTGAGGTGAGAGGGACATTCAAGGAAAGCACAGTGGATGAGAGCATGGACTATGGAGTCAGAATGCATGAATTTAACCCCAGCTCTGCCCTTAATTAGCAGTGTGACCTGGAGCAAGTTATTTAACCTCTTTACTCAGTTATCTAATATAATAAGAGAGAAACATACAAATTTGACCGTTACCACCAGCCAATCAGAGCGGCTGTATGCAAATTAACCCAGCCACAAACCAAAGGCTTCTGTTGCAACTGCCTGCCTAGGCTGGCTGAGCCTCTGCTCACAGCCACGCCCACCAGCCAATCAGAGCAACTGTATGCAAATTAACCCAGCCAAGGTGGAGGCCAACAGCCAAAGTCTTCTGTTGCAACTGCCTGCCTAGGCTGGCTGAGCCTCTGCTCACAGCCACGCCCACCAGCCAATCAGAGCGGCTGTATGCAAATTAACCCAGCCAAGATGGAGGCTGGCAGGGCGGCTCTGCACTGGAAGGCTCTACGGCCGGCGGCATAGCTGTGCCAGGTGTGTCAGCTCAGTGGGATGGGGGGTCTGGCCTGGGGCCTCCTCGGGGCGCCCAGGAGCAGCTGTCCTGGGTCTGCTGCCTAGCTCCGCCCCTAGGAGCCTCTGAGGAGAATCCAGGAGCGCCTGTCCTGGGTCCACTGCCTGGCTCCACCCCCTGGGGGCCTCCCCGGGGCATGTGGGAGCACGGGGCCTCTGCAGGGTGTGCAGGAGCAGCCGTCCTGGGTCCACTGCCTGGCTCTGCCCTGGGGACCTCCGTGGGGTGTCCAGTAATGCCTGTCCTGGGTCTGCTGCCTGGCTCTGCCCCAGGGGCCTTCTCGGGGGCATGCGGGAGCACCCATCCAGGGTCCGCTACCTTCATCCACCCCCCCCAGGGGCCTCCATAGGGCGTGCGGGAGCATCTGCTGCACAATACAGAGAATCCGAAGCCAGTTCGCTGCCCGGCTCCACCCCAGGTGTGTTTGCTCAGCAGCAGGGCCCCACCGAGGGATCCTGCACCAGCGTCCGCCCCTGGCTTGCCACCCAACTCTGCGCCAGGTGTGTCGCCTCAGCGGTGGGGGCCCACCAGGCGTGTGTGATCGTGGGCCCTCTGGTGGGAAACGTCCAGGCCTGCACTCACCAGCCCTCCCACCCCCCAGTGCACGAACCCTGAAGGGGCTGTGGGCAGCCTGAAAATGGCTCTCAGCCTCTCACCCAGGCTGGCCAGGCATGCCAGCAGGTGAACATCTCCCCCAAGGTGTCCCAGACTGCAAGAGGGCACAGGCTGGGCTGAGGGACCCCCACCCCCCCGAGTGCACAAATTTTTGTGCACCGGGCCCCTAGTCTGTAATAAGGGGCAATAATAATACCTACTTCATGAGAAATAACATCTTTTTTAATAAGCATTAAATGAAAATATTTATAAAGCATTTAAAACTCTGACACAACTTAAGTACTACATATAAGATATAAATTGATATAAGGTTAGTATAGGTAGGTAGAGGTCTCAAAGTGTGGACTCCTGAAAGTATGTAAGTTCAAAACTATTTTCAAAATAATACTTATATGCTACCTTTTTTAGTGCCATGATATTTGCACTGATGCTGCAAAAGAAATGGTGGTAAAAGTGCTCATGACTTAGCATGAATCAGGACAATGACTCCAAACTTACTAGTAGTTATTGTATTCTTCCCATTATGTACTCTTGGTTAAAAAACAGACAAACCAGTTTCACTTACAAATGTCTGAGTGGCCCAAGCTGGTTTAGCTCAGTGGCTAGAGCTTGGACCTGTGGACTTAAGGGTCCCAGGTTCGATTCTGGTCAGGGCACATTGCCCGGGTTGTGGGCTTGATCCCCAGTAGAGGGCATGCAGGGGGAAGCTGATTGGATGATTCTCTCTCATCATTGATGTTTCTCTCTCTCTCTCTGCCCCCTTCCTTTCTGAAATCAATAAAAAAAAAAAATAAAGAAATGTCTGAGTAAACAGTATTATTATTATTTTTTAATCCTCATCTGAGGACATGCTTAGAGAAAGAGAGAAAGGGAGGGAGGAAGGGAGAGAAGGAGAGGGAGAGGGAGAGGGAGAAGGAGAGGGAGAGGGAGAGGGGGGGAGAGAGAGAAAGAGAAAGAGAGAGAGAGAGAGAGAGAGAGAGAGAGAGAGAGAGAGAGAGAGAGAAATATCAATTGGTTAACTTACTGGAGATCAAACCCACAACCCCCCAGGTAGGTACCCTGAGCAGGAATCAAACCTGCAACCTTTTGGTGCACAGGATGATCCTCAACCAACTGAGTCATTCCAGCTGGACAACAGTAAACATTATTAACTTTGAAAAATTTCAAACCTTGAGAACATGCCTTTTTAATGTTCTGGACTGATGAAATAGAAAATATTCATAAAGCAATTCTGATCATGTCACAATATGATGGTTGTCTTGAAGATAACCACTCATGAGATAGTTTGAGTTGTGAGCTGAAGTAGCCATATTTTTCATGGACTACATATTTCTTGAAAGAACAACTGACAGACAAGTTATGTTCCCTGTGTTGGATATTTGGCAGATATTTTCTAAAGATGAACAAAGTGAGCCTGTCATGTCAAGAAAAACAATTGACAGTGTTTGATAAAATTTGAGCTTCCAGGAATAAATTACAATTTTGAAAAGCCTTTAACTACCCATGATAGCCTGATAGCTAGTCAGGGCTGACAGCTGGTCTTCCTAATGCTTAAATGACTTTTCTGACAAGGTCAGTGGTGACATAAAAAATTGTCTAAAATATCTTTATTAATTTGAGAGAGAAAGGGAAAGAGAGAAACATCAATTTGTTGTTCCACTTACTCACTGGCTAGTCCTTGTATGTGCCCTGACTGGGGATCAAGCCCACAATCTTGGTGTATCCAACGATGCTATAACTAACTGAGCTACCTGGCCAGGACTGTTATTTTTTTAAATATTGTATAATATAATGTGCCAATATTTGGAAGATCTCCATAACTCAGTGAACCAGTATTTTCCAAAATATCAATAGGTTTTTATTTTATTTTATTGATTTCTGAGAGGAAGGGAGAGATAGAAACATTAATGACAAGGGAGAATCATTGATTAGCTGCATCCTGCATACCCTTACTGGGGATCGAGCCTGCAACCTGGGTAAGTGCCCTTGACCAGAACTGAACTTGGGACTCTTCAGTCTGCAGGTTAATGCTCTATCCACTGAGCAACCTAGCTAGGGTGAAAACATCAATAGGTTTTAATGTAAGAGCATGAAAAACCATGGATATAGTTTCAGATGTCACAGTTAACTAATCTTTAAGAAACTACCAGTTTTGGTGTAGTATCAGAACAGCTACACGTATTGGAAGAATCCATAAAATCCTCCTCTCCCTTTTCCTAGTACATATTGGGGGTGAGGCTGGATTTTCTTTCTTTCGTTTTAAAAAAAATTCTTTATTAGTTTGTAAATCCTCACCGAGAATATGTTTTTATTGATTTGGAGAGAGAGGAAGGAGGTGAGTGAGGGAGAGAGGGAAAGGGAGAGGATTGGGGGGGAGAGAGAGAGAGAAAGTGTGAAGAAGAGAGGGAGAGAAACATAGACTGGTTGCCTCCCATACACCTCTGACCAGGATCGAACCCACAAACTTTTTATGTGTGTGTATGGACGATGCTCCAACCAACTAAGCCGTCCAGCAAGGGCTGAATTTTCTTTGTACAGATCAACTAGAACCACCCATCACCACAAACTGCATTCAGAAGCAAGTGTGACAAAGTAACTGTCTTCTATTAAGCCACACATTAAAGAGATTTGTAAAAATGTAAAACAAGCTCTAGCTGGTTTGGTTCAGTGGATAGAAAGAGCATTGGACTGCGGACTGGAAGTCCCAGGTTCGATTCTAGTCAAGGGCACATGCTTGGGTTGCGGGCTGGATCCCCAGTAGGGGGCGTGCAGTAGGCAGCCGATCAATAATACTCTCTCATCATTGATGTTTCCATCTCTCCTTATCCCTTCCTCTGTGAAATCAATAAAAATATTTTTCAAAAAAGTAAAACAATGCCATTCAACAGTTTTTTGTTGTTGTTGTTGCAGAAGATAGCTGTTTTTATAAAAAACTAGGTGCCTGATGCATAAAGTTCATGCAACAGTAGGCCTTCCTCCTCTGGCTGCTGGCACCAGCTTCCCTCTGGCACCTGGATCTGGGTTTCCCTCTTAGCCCTGGCTTTGTCTGGAAGAATGTCTGGTCTAATTAGCATATTATGCTTTTTATTATAGAAGATTTTATTTGTATTAGCAAGTGATGGGTTTATAATTAGCATTTTAAAATGATCTAATAGTTTAAAATCTTTTATCAGTTTTAATTTCTAATTCATTAAGTATTGGTAGATGTAACTCACATAAACAAAAGCTCTTTAAGGGTCCTCAATAATTTTTGGAGTTAAGTTAGGTCCTGTGATGCCAAAACATTTTTGAACAGAGAAGAAAAACAGAGGGATAACAGGTATAAAGATAAGGCTGGAATAATAAGAGACAGACTTTGCAAGACATTGAAGGCATCAAAGATTTTAGTTGTTATCTTAAGAGCAATGGGAAGCCATTGAAATATTTTAAGCAAAAAGGTGCTACCATTAGATCTGTATTTTGAAAACATCGCTCTCATGATATAAAGAATGGAGTACATGGAGGCAAAAATGGAATCAGGGAGATTACCACTGTAGTCTAGGCAAATAAAAGGCAGATGGAGAGGTGTGTTAACAATGAAGGCATATTCAAAATATAATTAGAAAAACACAATAACAATAAAGGAATGGATAAAGGAGAAAGAAGGAATGTAAAGACTGTTCATAGATTCATGGCTTGTAAGATTTGATAAGACAGTGACTATCTTTAATAATTGTCTTTAAGACAATTATTGGAAAAAATTCCTATTGGGGGATGGAGAATTTGGGCTTATATCAGGCACTCAGTGTTAAATATGTTGTATTTGAAATGTCTTTGATATAAGCAAATAGAGATATCAAATAGTTACACAAATGTTCAGAAGATGGCTAGGACGGATACACAAATTTGGGATTCATCTAGACAACAGATGATAATTTGGTTATGGGAAAAAATGAGACTGTTGAAAAAGACAGCAAAGGCTGCAAAAGGTGACCAGTTGCACAAATCTGGCCCTCTGGCATTATTTGTTTGGCCTACACTATTTATATAAAATTTTCAGATTAGTTGTCAACAGTTTGATATATGATGACTTCACAAAAAAATTCAAATTTTGGGTTTCTCTTAGAAAAAATTTCCCCAAAATTGATGCACAGTGAATGACAACAACCAATTAGAGCAGAGGCTGGCAACTACAGTTGGATGCCCATTTTTCTAAATAAAGTTTTATTGGAACATAACCATGCCCATTCATTTATAAACTGTCAGATTGTTTTCATACTACCATGGTAGACTGAGTAGTTGCAAGCAGAGGCCTGAATTATTTACCATCCAGCCCTGTACATAAATGGTTTACCAGCCATTCAGCTAAAGCTAATGAAGTAATGGCTATCCCTTTCAGTTGAAGCAAGTGTCCTTCCAGTAGGCACTCAGGTTTATGATCCCAGGTATATAGCGGAAAGGGAGATTCAACTCAAACATTAAGCTATTTAAACATTATTCAGAAAAGAAAGATTTGAAGATACAATTAGAGAAGAGGCAATTCCAAATGGATTAAAGATTTAAAGGAAAAATTAAAAGACATAAGAGAATAGAAGCAAATATTTTTATAAGCACTAATCAAAACACAAAATAAAAGACTATACATTAAAAACTAAAAGGCAAAAATTAGAAAAAATATCTGTAATATAACTAAAAATACCTCATATGCAGAATTCTTATAGATCACTAAGTAAATGGCAATATCTCCCACAAAAAAAAAAAAAAAAGGAGAATGGTGGTGAATAGGCAAATTACAAAAATGGACAAGTCTACAAGGGAAAACAGATATATCTACATCATAGAAGACGATTTTAAAACTCCCTGAATATTCAATAAAAGAATATCAAGGAATGATTTTCTTTTCTTTTTTAAAAATATATCTTTATTGATTTCAGAGAGGAAGGGAGAGATAGAAACATGAATGATGAGAGAGAATCACTGATTGGCTGCTTACTGCACACCCCTTACTGAGGGTCGAGCTCGCAACCCAGGCATGTGCCCCTGACAGAAATCGAACCTGGGACCCTTTAGTCCGCAGGCTGACGCTCTATTCACTAAGCCAAACCAGTTAGGGCAAGGAATGATGTTCTTTATGAGATATACATACTAAAAGTATAGTAATTAAAGCAGTAAGTTATTAAAACACAGGTAGACAAGTAAACCAGAGAGCCTAGAAACAGACCCAAGTGTGTATGGGACCTGGGTTTACTACAGAGTTAGCATTATAAAATCAGTGACAAAAGAGAAGATTTTAAAATAAATATGCTGGACTATATAAGCACACACACACACACAAAAAGATAAAATTTGTGCCCTATTTCACACCATGTACAAAAAAATATTACCTGTAAAACAAAAATTGAACATTTTAGAATAAAGTACAGACTATCTTTGGTGTTGGAATAAGAAAGATATTTCACAAAAAGCAGAAAGCATTAAAAAATTGATAAATTTGACAACATTAAAATTTAATACTTTATATGCATAAGACACTATAAAATAAAACAAGCCACAGACTAAAGAACCATTTTTCCTCACTGATTTATAACAGTACTTCTTTCACATAATAGGTACACAAATTCATATAATAGGTACATAAAATATATAAAGAACCCTAACAAATAAAGAAGATGTGAATGGTTAAATTTTAAAAAATGGCCAAAGGATATAAATACCCATGTGAAATAATGCAACTCTCTCATAACTAGAGAAATATAAATTAAAAAAAAAAAAAGAAATATAATTTCATGCTCATAAAATTAACAAATATTGCTAAATCTAATAGTGTCAACTGCTGGCCAGGATGGTGGTGGGACCCTGACAATTCCTAATAAAGCTAAACATGTGATACATTAAGACCAGTCATTCTTACTCTGGTTACCTAATCTAAACCAACTCTCCAGATGAACATAAGGAGTAAATAAAAGAAGGATCACTGCACTTCTCTTAGTATCGGCAAAGAAGTAAAAAGAAACTGGTCAGTTTATTCACACATGGATTTACTCTGTATTAGTTAAAATGAATAAACACAATTCGTATGTATTAACACAGATTAATATCAAAATACAATTGAAGTTTAAAAAATGAATTATAAAAGTAACATACTATATATACATTTTTGTACATATGTATATGTATATACACACATATATACACACACACAAACATTAGGGTGTTTCATACCAATTGCATAAACTGGTTATTTCTAGGAAGAAAAAGAATAAAAGGACTTTAACTAAACCTGTAATATTTTTTATTTCTTAAATAATAAAAGATACCACACACCTATAAGAATGGCTAAAATTAAGAAAACAGACAATATTAAGTGTTTGTTAGGATGCAGAGCAATTGGAACTCATATACTCTGGTAGTGGAAATGTAATTGGCACAACTACTTTGGAAACCATTTTTTTTATCCTCACCTGAGGATATGCTTTTCATTGATTCTAGAGAGAGAGGAAGAGAGGGAGGGAGAGGAAAAGGGAGGGGGGGGGAGAGAGAGAGAGAGAGAGAGAGAGAGAGAGAGAGAGAGAGAGAGAGAGAGAGAAACATTGATTGAACCCACAACCTGGAACCCAAAACCTGGGTATGTGCCCTAAATGGAATTGAACCTGTGACCATTTGGTGCTTGGGACAATGCTCTAACTAACCGAGCCACACTGCAGTGTACTTTGGAGATCTTTTGACAATATCTACCAAAAGTGAACATGATCTACCCTCTAACCCAATAATTCTACTTAATGTATATATCCAACAGAAATGTATACATGTGTTCATCAAAAGAGAGAATATACATAAGCAGCATTACTCATATAGCTAAAAACTGGAACTACTTAAAAATCTAGTACTGACCTAATGAAAGACTGTCAACAATGAGAATGAATGAACCACAACTAAATGTTATAAAATGAATGTATCTCACAGTAATCTTTAGTGAAGGAAGTCAGGCACAAGAGTACATATAATATGATGTTTATATAAAACTAAATCAAAATGAATCTGGGTATTAGAAGTTAGGATAAGGTTACTCTAGGAAGGAGGGCAGTGACTTAAAGAGGGCACATGGGTGCTTCTAGGGGTGCTGGAAAGGTTGTTTCTTGATTTGGGAGATGTGCTCAACTTGTGAAAATTCACAGACCTGTAGTTATATATTTTTATTTATATTGAAAAAAAGAAAAAGAGAGGCAAAATATTAGCGTGTGTTTGATTTTTTTCTCGACTTTTATATATATTTAAATTGCTATATTCATTTAAAATATTTTAAAAATAGCCCGGCTACTGTGTCTCAGTGGTTGAGCTTCAATCTATGAACCAGGAGGTCAAGGTTTGATTCCTGATCAGGGCACATGCCCAGGCTGTGGGCTCAATCCCCAGTAAAGGGCGTGCAGGAGGCAGCTGATCAATGACTCTCATCATTGTTGTTTCTATCTCTCTCCCCTTCTCTCTGAAATTAATAATATATATTATTAATAATATATAATATACATATATACACACACACACATATACATATATATATACTAGAGGCCCGGTGCATGAAAATTCATGCACTCAGGGATGGGGGGAGGGTCCCTCAGCCTGGCCTGCACCCTCTCTCACTCCGAGAGCCCTCAGGGGTCTAAGTTGCAGTCTGGCCCCCTTTGCAGGAGATGACCATTGAGCCAATCAGGGAACAGTGTCTGCTGGCAAGCAGCCAGCCCTGCCCCCCAATTGCCTTTCCACCTCCACTGATTGCCACCTTCGCCCCCCCCCCCATCTCTGTCCCCTCCTCTGCCTGCTGGCACCCACCTTGGCTGGCCCACTTGCCAGCCCCACCCCCTGCTGACCATTCTGCAGTTTGGTTGTTTTGCATATTAGGCTTTTATTATATAGGATACACACACACACACACACACACACACATCCCTAACATGCAAATTGACTGAAAGGTGGAACAACCGGTGGCTATGATGCACACTGACCCCATCCCCCAGGCGACTGGGGGTGGGGCCGGCTAGCGGGTGGCACTAGGCCACCCGCAGGACCCCCCCCCCCCCGCAATCGCCCTGCCCGCCTGTGGCCCTGAAGGTGGCTCTG
>PVJC01016628.1:0-16051 GCA_004026665.1 Murina feae | reverse complement strand
TCCATTCTCCAAATTGTAGTTCTCCGGCTTGGAAACTGGAAGCCCTGTTCGAAAGGAAGAGGGGAAGAAAGAAATGGGACTTACTAGTAGCTACTGTGACAGGCACACATCTATCTTAGAGTACAGTGCCACACCCCGATCCACAGAGGACGGGGATCACAGGGAGATCTGGAGTGAGGAAAGAGGGACCTCCACGTGAAGCTTAAAATAGCTGCAGGCATCTGGAACTGAAGACACAAGTGTTCGTGCCTGTCACAAGAGAAGAGAACTTATCTTTCTTCACTGAGGAAGTTCCAGGGAGACGCTGCGGATCCAGCCTTAGCTGAAGAAAACGGGAGCCAGTGGCAGCACCACATGTTGTGACTGTGGAAACTAGAACTTTTGTCTTGCTTTCCTTTCTTCCTTTTCTAGCTTCCTTCTTTACCCACTTTCTTAGGGAATTTATTACATGAGGTTAGGGAGGGGCTAACACAGTTCTTACCACATCCATACAAACACACATATATGCACTTGTGCACGTGTGTGCACACACATGCGCACAGGTACACACAAGCTCCAAACTGCCCAGAGTAACCTATTTCCCGGCTCTAGTAGTTGTTTCATTAACCAACATGTGACCCTATTTGCCGAAACTCCTAGGATAGAAGCACTACCTTTTTTTCCTTAGTTCTCTCATTGGAATAACCCTAGAACTACTCAAGGCCATCTTTGCCACATGGAGAGACCCTAGGAATAAAGCCGGTAGGGCAAAGCCAAGCCACATGGTTTAAAAAAGAAAAAAGAAATTCCTGGTTATATATTTGATTCCCCGAATCAAGATTTTTCCCACGTGGGGGATGGAATCCAATACCTAAACTCTACCTAAACCCACCTCTCTTCATTAACAGAAGTCTTATCGCCAGGGGATGGGCTCCAACACTGTTTCCCGAGGAAAGTGGCGGAAACCCAATGCAGCTGAGAGAAGTATTTACCCCTGGAGGAAAGGTAGGGATACGTATGAGGCCCAGCATTATGACTGAAGGACGACAGAAATATTTATAAAGTCCACACTTAATCCAGGTTCACAATGCCTAGGTAAGAGCAAGCTTAATCAGATAAAAAATACCCCATCTTTCCTACCTTCCATCAATATGCTAATAGATTTAACTCTTTTGTAGAAAGACAGGTAAATAATCCAATTTAACTTCAAAGGCCACATTTTGAAGGCATAGATGAGCAGTAACATTTGGGCTACAGTACAGAAGCAAACATATGTTGTAGTATTCATATTCACCTTGATATCTCCAGATCATGGTGTGGGGCAATCAAGTACAAGTAAAAAGCAGAAGTCTTACTGCTGCTGAGAAAGTTCAATTTAGTTCTATCAAAGGACTGCCAACAGGGAACGTAACTACTGAGGAGCACCAAAATCTATATACAAATACCATCCAATCTTTCTGAGTCTTGAGCTTGTGCATATGAAAACCACAACTTTATGTAGACCACAACAGCTGGGGGGATAACATGCTGAGGAGAGACTTTAGAAAAGACAGATTTCTAGAAAGTGAGGTTGTATTTTACCCCATAGCGGTATCGACAAGCTGTTAATGTGGCCTTTTAGTTGAAAATTCGTTAAGGCCACAAACTTCAAAGAAGAGAAATACCTTAAAAAGTAATTTGCCCTCTCTAGGGGTAAGCACTGCATCTTAGGGATAAGGGGAAAACTAAAACAAAACCATCTGGAAAAAAAAAAAATCAGGCAGGCTCAATGGTTACTCAATTCCAGAAGATACCCAGGAAAACGGTACCTCTTTAAAAAAATAGATTAATTTATTTAACTTACAATAAATATGGTGTGTGTTTTTTTTTTTTTTAATCAATGGGAAAAAAAAGAAGACTCCCTGCCCCCTAAGCTAGTGTGAATTAGGTTTCTGTCACTTGAATCCAAAAAATCCTAATACAAAACAAGTATAGGCAGTTCACCAAGAATGGAACAGGAGTAGATTGTCTCTGGGTCCAACAGGACTCAGACTTTATGACAGCTGAGTGGAAAAGCAAAGGCTTTGTGAAGCTATTTCACTGTCAATAAAGAATGTCCCCGTAAGCAGACTGCAGAGTCCCAGTGAGAAGCCATCCTTACACAGTGAGACCAGGTTCCTGTAGTTCTCCAGCATCACGTCCCTTTGTGCAGGATCCAGCTTCCCCCACTCCTCAGGGGTAAAGTCCATGGCCACATCCTTGAATGTCACAGATGCCTAAGACACAAAACATACTTTTGTTCAACATCTTTCCCTTGACAGAATCCCTTTTACCCCGCAGTTCTGGTGGCCCTGGAGCAGAGGGACTGAATACATTCTAAAGTGACAGTGATAAATGACAAGTTTTCTAATAGTATTCATATTCTGAATATTCTATGCAAAGTCACTGGTAGCAGTTATGTGCCATTCACATCCTGCTAGGTTCAATATGAGAAATACAACCATGGCTTCTCCATTGAGAGATTATCACTTTTCTGGGGAATAAAGAGTTAAAAATAAAACATGAACCAATTGAGCTGATGAGGCAGTTTGGCAAAGTAAACAAAATACAAATAGAGGAGGAAAAAAAGCCTGTCTTCATAACTCTCATTGTGAGTCCTCAATAAAAACGTGAAGACTCAATCTAGCCAATCAGAAGATGAGTTGAAATACAGACCTTGTGAATGGAGAAGTCATGGAATGAAATGACTGGCAGTGAGCACCAAATCCCATTAAGCATGGAGTTAATTTAAAGCAAAAGCATTAACTGAAAAATGATGGCTACAGACTGAGTAAGGGTACAGATAGAACGGATGTTTATGTGTAAATATCATAGAATTAAGTTTCTGTAAGACAAAAAAATACAAAACTGTAAGGAGTAAACACAGATAAGTATTATATGCTTATTTATTTATTTAAAGAATAGGAAGTTGGTTTTTATTTTCTTAGAGAGGGAGGAAGAGAGGGAGAGAAAGAGCAAGAGTGAGAGCGAGAGAGAGGAACATTGATGTGCTACAGACACATCAATCCCTTGCCTCCTATATGTGCCCTGACTGTGTAACCTAGGTATGTACCCTGACCATGAATTGAACCCGTGACCTTCAGTGCATGGGACCACACTCCAACCAACTGAGCCATATCAGCCAAGGCATTACATGCCTTTTAAAATAAAACCATAGAGAATGGGAATAATATTCCAAGGTTATTGAAATAAATATATATCAAATGCTGTAACTGGACAGAAAACACCTATTTAAACATTCATGAAGCATTTGCAAAAGGAACAAAGTAAATTTAAATAGATTCCAAAGCATAAATAGAACAGAGAAATAACTGATAATTGAAAAAACACACCAGAATGTTAAAATAATAAAATGCAAAACCAATGCCAAATCACTAAAACTAGACTCAGAGGTAATGTCATAGCTTTAAACACTTCCATTTCATTAAAAAATAATATAAATAAATGAGCAAAGCATACAGGTCAAGATAAAGAACAACAAATTAAGAGAAATAGAAAGAATTACAGTAAAAGCAGAAATTAAAGAGGGGGAGGGAAGACATGAAAAACAGGTTAGCTGGGAGGTCTAAATAAAGTCAGTAGGTTGTAGTACTGTATCAATGCTAGTTTCCTGATTTTGGAAAATAAGAATCAAGTGAGGTAAGGTGTTAACTTTTGGAGCATATGAATGGAGGGTAAAACCTAAACCTAACCCTAGTATGTAAGAAATCTTTCTACCATTTACATTTCTTTAAGTCTTAAATTATTTCAAAATAGTTTCCAAAAATGGAAATAATCTGAGACTTATCCTTGGAAAATAAAACAATCATCCTTGGAAAATAAGATAAAATGTAAATCACTAAGTAGACAAGACATTTTGAGGAAAAATGACTGAGGTCTTCCAGCCTGCATATGCACAGCTAAACTGACACTCAATGAGAATTAACTTCCAGACAATTAGAAGAGAAAATCAGGACACAAATGCAAACCAATGCACAAAAGGAACAAGGAAAGCATAGTAAATAGAACTATAAAAATCACAGAGCAAGAAAAATTTAACATATACAATCATATTAATGTGAATGAGTTAATTTCTCTTTTAAAAAAAAGTAAAAGTTTTTTTTTTTTATTGATTTCAAAGACAAGGGAGAGGGAGACAGAGATAGAAACCTGGATTGGCTGCCTCCTGTTCATTTTTTACTGGGGATCGAGCCCCTAACTCAGGCATGCGCTCTGACCAGGAATTGAACCTGTGACTTCCTGGTGCATGGGACAACACTCAACTAACGGAGCCATACTAGCTGGGTGAATTAACTTCCCTTAAAAAAAAAAAAAAAAAAAGCCAAATCCTGTTTATATAATAACACTCCTAAAAACGCCTCAAAGTTGGGGACTGGCAGTGGGAGAAATCAAAGGAAACATTACATGTCTGAATATTGTAGTGCAAATTCAACAAAAGCATATGGGGAGATATAAATCAAACTGTTGCCCTCAGTAGGGAGAAGGGGACTGAATTTGAGGAGGAAGTAATATTACTTTTACATTTACATATGTCTGTGCCGTGCACCCAGTTACAACCAACCAAGAATTAAAACTTTAATACTTTAAAAAAATTGAATACACAAAATACAAAACACAGTCCAGGCAAATTCTAGTAAGATAGTTATAATATTAGCATCACACCACATCTAATGCAATGCAAAAAGGACAAAAGTTTAAAAAAATTCCCATAAAAGGTTTAACAGTCTTGAATCTAACATCAAAGTGTTCCTCTAGCCTTGCACTTGGATTTTCCTTGGCTGCTCTGCTGGCCAGTGAGGTTCGGGGAGTATTAACTGTATCTCTGACTCATGGGTGGTAATTGTGTTTCCATGTGTGTGTGCAGGTATGTTCCATAGGTCTGCCCAAATTGGTCCAAGAATGGGCCTAATACCCGTTAAGGAGTTAACCCCTGGACTCCTGCTGGAATGACCAGGAGGGAAGCTGCCCTTTGCCTCAGGTCTTCAGCGGCGGGGTGGGGGAAAATGTAAGCCTAGATTTGGTAGGGGCCAGCACCAGGAAGAAAACTTGCTTGACAGGAAAATCCATAGAGGGAAAAGAAGTCAGTTAAATGGAGGTAACAGGTTCTAATGTTGTTGCTTGAGCTCTATTTCTAGTTAGACCTGGATTTTCAGTCATGATAGTCAATAAATATCGTTCCTTACATCAGTTTGAGTTGAGCTTTTATCAGCTGCAACTTAAAGCTTCTTGACTGATAATCTTCAATACCAATGTAAGGCAGTTGAGAAACCAATGAGGACAGGCACGTATGTAAGGACCCCAAGAAGTCACTTTTACAAATAATACCAATGTGCAATATGGACTTTTTACACTTGGAATCACAGTAGCAAAGAAAACGGCTAATTCAGGAATTGTGGGTTGTGGCATGCCACACACATCATGGAGAGCTCTTTTCTCTTACCTAACTTCTTTAAATAAAAATTTCAAACATACTAAACACTGAAAGACCAATACATGAATCACCCATATAGTACAACCACCACTTAAATTTTTTTCTTTTTCCCCCCTTTATTTCAGAGAGGAAGGAAGAGGGATAGACAGAGATAGAAACATCAGTGATGAGAGAGAATCACTAATCAGCTGCTTTTTGCACACCCCCTACTGGGATTGAGTCCACAACCTGGGCATGTGCCCTTGACCGAAACTGAACCCAGGACCTTTCAGTCTGCAGGCCAACACTCTATCAATCGAGCCAAACCAGCTAGGCCAACCACCACTTAAACAATTCTTAATATTTGCCTTTGTTAAGACAGATTGGGCCCTAACCGGTTTGGCTCAGTGGATGCAGCGTCCCAGGTTCGATTCCGGTCAAGGGCATGTACCTTGGTTAGGGGCACATCCCCAGTAGGAGGTGTGAAGGAGGCTGCTGGTCGATGTTTCTTTCTCATTGACGTTTCTAGCTGTCGCTGTCTCTCTCTCTCTCTCTCTCTCTCTCTCTCTCTCTCTCTCTCTCTCCCTTCCTCTCTGTGGAAAGTCAGTGGAATAATAAAAAAAAAAAAGACAGATTGGAAAATGGTTTCACTTCTAAACTTGTGCGTTCATCATCTTGGAGGGTTGGATTTTAACTCTTTAAGTTAAGCCTTCCATAGGCTTGCCTTTTCAAGTGCTCTTCTGAACTTTTGAGCACTTATTATTTTAATAACTGACTTCAGCGCTAAAGAAAGGTGCTTTATTAATTTCATACGTAAGAGTCCTGTGCATGTTGATTCCCCTGCAGAAACATAAATTTTAAGATATGCCCCAAAGATTATAAATGGTGGCAGAGTCAGTGGATGCTACAGACACGCTCCCAGGACCAAACTGGAATTACAACTAAAATATAAAAGAATCCTGAAGAATCAACCGACAATCACGATACGCCCCATACTTCATATTAAAATAGTTTCCTAAATTACCAAGCTCAGCAATTAGCACAGTAGGCAAAGAAGGGTAATTACGCTGCCTGTTGACTGACAATAAGGACTAGATGGAGAAGATGCCATGGGTCAGTAGAAAACATTTTCTACTGAGTCCATTAGCCACCCGAGAAGTCTTAGAATAGAACTCAGCTCTCCAGATGCACAAAGAAACTTGACATCAAACAGAAGGGTGCGTCTGTACTCTGAGAAATAAGGTGGAATTTCAATAATCAGTAAAGACTCACACTCACCTGGGATCTGGCTGTGAGGCGGAGAGCTGCCACTTCTCCCTTTTCTGTGCTCTTCTCTTGGGAAAAGAAAGAATCCTGGGAAGATGTGGCTAAGGGCAAGAAAGCGGTAACTGTGGCATCTACGTAGTGATTCAGATCTACAAGATAAAACATCCCTCTCCCTACAAATACTGCACCTGAAGGCAGCCCAGACAGCCCCTGACCCTGGGGTCATGAAGAAAAGTCCAGGAACGTTGCCACCTGGACATAACACCTACTGGGAGGTGGCACTCTCTGATCTAAAATTAGAATAAGCCAGTTTATTTCCAAGCTTAATGTACATCTAAACTAATAAAAGTGTAATATTAAAATTAACTGTCTCTTCGGGACGGGTAAGCCATGCCCACCAGCCAATCAGAGTGACTGTATGCAAATTAACCCAGCCAACATGGAGGCCGCCACTCACGGACCTGAGTAAACGGCAGTTTCCATCGCAGCAGGAGTGAAAGTGAAACTGTCAGTGGGCAGCTCAGCTTATCCTGGCTCCAGGCAAAACATGTTTGCAATAAAGTATCAATCATAGACAGCAGGCCTGGCCTGACTACTAAGAGTAACATTGCCTCATTATAGAAGCAGAGAGGAGGTTCGGTATTAGGCCTGAGCTTAAAGAAACAGCTTATCAATTATAGAAGATAAACAAACCCCAGAAACCTGCTTCCAGCCAGCCTTGCTGGGACATTGGGTCAATGGGAGCTGTGGATAGCCTTAAAGCCTGAAAGCGCAATCAGTCTATCACCCACACTGGCCACACCCCCATGGGGTCAGGGTCCCCACTGGGCGGCTTGGCCAGCCTGCAAACAGCCATTAGCCCCCCTCACCAGGCTGGCCAGTCACACCAGCAGGTGGGTATCCCCAGAGGGGTCCCAGACTTGTGAGAGGGCACAGGCTGGGCTGAGGGACCTCCCAAGTGCACAAATTTTTGTGCACCGGGCCCCTAGTTAAATTAATATAAGAAAAATAGGCTCCATTCTCAAAAGTCACCCTGCAAGCTCATTTAAATGTAGATTACTGGATCCCACTTTCCAATAATTGTAACTGGTGGTGTCGGAGGTGCACTCTAGAAATCTACTAAGCAGGCCATGGGGCGAGTGGTCCATCAGAAAATTCCGACTCTGAGGTCACAGACCAAACTTCAAGGAAAGACTGGGCTCGTCAATGACTGACCTCTGCGCCTGTCCCCACTATGCACAACAGTATTCGAGCGACTGAAAGAATAAGATTGCCGTGCGACGTGAAATAACCGAAAAGCTACATCCTCAGACTCACTGATGTTTTGGTGGAAAGCACGCGCGAGAAACAGCGATTGAGGCTTTGCTCCCGCCTCAGCTGCCAACATTTTGGGGTGGCTTTCCCGGCCCCACTGTGCACAGCTCCTCCGGTGGAGAGGGCGTCTCCCGCGCCAAGCCCTCCACCCTCACCCAAGGAGCCCAGCCACGTCCCAGACAAAGGAGGCCGGGGAGCTGCCCGCCAAGGGCCACCTCCCCGGGGCAGCTGGTTTCCTTTCAGGAGGAGGAACGGCACCCACAGCCAGGCACTCTCACCTCTCCTCTCGGGCGTCTCGGCCCCATCTGCCTCCATGATCGCCACTCCTCCCGGTTCTGAAAATCCGGATCTCCCGTCTCCCCGCTCCTCCATTCAGACCTCCCGCCGGCCGGGCCTCGGGGCGCTGCGGAAAGGCTGCGCTCAGGTCAGGTCCCGCTTCTTCCTCGGCCCCGGGATGTTGCAGCTGGGCCCCGGGGCCAGGTCCCGGAGACCGATGCTCAGATGCCTGTTCCCGCCGCCTGGCACTGTACCTGCGGGGACCGAGCAGCGTGGAGGAGATGGCGCCCGGGCTGCCGCCGGGGCACAGGCGCCGGGGTCGGGGTCTCTCCGCAGCCCGCGCCGGCCCGCGCCCCGCCCGTCGCGCCCGCCAGCACCGCGCTCGCACCCGCGTCCCCGGGAGGCGGCAACCGCGGGAGGGACTCCGGCCCGAGCGGGAGGGGATGGGCTCATGGTCCGTCCTCGAGGCCCCTTTCACAGAGGCGCGCTCCAGCCCCGGCTCCGCACAGACTGACGCCCCGGGGGCCGCCACCGAAGCCGAGCGCTGAAAAGCGGCCCCAAAACCCAACTCACCTCCCATCCGGGCTTGACAAAGGCTACGAACTTCTCGGGCCAGCTCGCAGCCGCGCATGCGTAAGAAGGGGCTGGGGGCGAGGCTGGCGAGCCTCATCCAGCCAAGAACTACGATTCCCAGAAGCCCCCGGGCACGGCCAACCTCCGTTTCCCGGCAGGTGGGAGCACACGTGGCGCTCTCGGCCGGGTGGTGCGGCTGGAGGGGATGCGAAGAAGCCGGCTTTTTCCTTCTCGCGAGAGTACGGGGCTGCATCCCCCACGAGAGGTCCCTTGCCGGGAGAGCGCTGACGTCAGGGACTCGGAGCCTGGTCTGTGCGGCGCGGGGCGCGCGGCGCTGGAGGGACCACAGCCCCGGGCTCTGGGCGGCCGAGGAGTTCCACCTCCGAAAGCCTAATGTGAGAAGTATGCCAGCAGTCTATGCCTTTTCCATACGTTTTACCTCAGCAAACGCCTTTGCCTTCAAATAACATGAAAGGTGTGCTCTTAGGAACAGTGGGGTGCACAGGCACATCGATGTTCGTGCATCCGAGGACGGCTTGTGACACTGAAAATTCCCGTGTGTGTGAGAGAAGTCGAGAATATTCAGTGTCAACAGATCTGAGCAACAGGTCCCTCTAAGCAGGCGGAACGTTAAATTGACCGGTTAGTCTCGTCCTCGCCTCCCACCTCAAAGTCAACGTGTCCAGCTGCCCTCCGCGTCCCTCGCCCGCTTACGAAGGAGGCAGCGGCGGGGTACCGCCAGCCCTTCTCCCACCGTAGGTACCACCAAGTCCCATTTACTTCGTAAAGCATCTCCGTTTGTGTCCTCCTCTCCACTCCCACGGGCACGACCTTCGCTTTGGCCACCGGCGTTCCACCGGGGTTACGGTCAGCCTCCTAACGGATTTCTCTAACTCGGCTTTTCTTCTCCCCCCCCCCCCCCAATCTCTGCTCCACACTCTGCGGCTGGTGATCATTCTAAAGCAAGAATATAACGTTACTTTTTAAAATATATTTTTTAATTGATTATTTTACAGGGAGGAAGAGATAGTTAGAAACATCGGCCAGCTGCCCCCTGCCCACCCCCCACTGGGAATGTGCCCACAACCAAGGTGCACACCCTTGACCGGAGTGGAACCTGGGGGACCCCCCATCCCACCCCCTTAGTCCGCAGGCGGACACTCTATCCACTGAGCCAAACCGGTTAGGGCTGTAACGTCACTTTACTGATTAAAACTTGTCAGTGGCCTTCACACACTTCAGGGAACGATGACTTTTAGTTCCCACTGGGTGGCGCCCTTTGTCCAGCTCCCATTGTCTGTGCCTCCTGGTATTCACACCCTTGTTTCACTGCGTGTGGATGGCATCTGTGACTCACGTGTAACAATAGAGCACAACAATGGTGACATATTCTTTTTTTTTTAAAATATATTTTTAATTGATTTTAGAAAGGAAGGGAGAGGGATAGAGGATAGAAACATCAATGATGAGAGAGGATTATTGATCAGCTGCCTCCTGCACGGCCCCCTGCTGGGGATGGAGCCCGCAACCCAGGCACTTGCCTTAGACTGGAATCCAACCCGGGACTCTTCCCTCTGCAGGCGGATGCTAGGGCAAAGGTCACATAGTCCAATGCTTCTCTTGCTAGGAGACTTCTTACTGGTTTTGATGGAGGAGGTGGTGATGTTGGGGCATGCATGACAAGGACATGTTGGCCTTCAGCCAATAGCCAGCGAGAATCTAAACCCTGCCAGCAACCCACAGGGGCTTGGAAGTGGATCACTGCTAGTAGTCTCTTCACATGAAAACTCAGTCCTGGCAGACACCTTGATAGCCAGCTGCGCAGGACCCAGTTAAGTAGTGCCCAGACCTTCACCCACAGGTAGTAAGGTAATAAATGTGTGCTTTATTTGAGCCACTAAGTATACAGTAATACTGTTATGGAGGAAAAGATAATAATATAGTGTCCTAACTTAGATGGAAAGCTCCTTTCCCTTAGAGATACTCTGGAAGGGGGGAGGTTGTTGGATGGGAAACTCTTGAAAATTAATTGGAAACTCAAAGACATGGCTACAGTTGGTCCTAGGATGTGTGTGTAGATTATAAGAAAATGACAGCAACAATTGAAGACTCCTAGATGTCACAAAAGGACTGTAGGAGGTTCTGTAGGGTGTGGGTGATTTTTAGTGTTTTGTTGTGCTCCTTTCTGTTCACCCCCACACTGCTCTAGGTAAATCTTGCCCACTCTTGCATCATTGCAGTGTAGCCTTAGAGGTGGACTGGGAGAGGACTAGATACTAATAGACTGAAGCAGATCCATTTCAAAGCAGATCCATTCACCTTTCTCCCAGTCTCATACTCACACATATGCACATGCACAGTGAGTCAGATGATGACTGCAAAAAGAGGTAGCAATAGAGATGTTCCTTGAAGGATAAAACCACCTGGTAGGAGGAGAATGGCAAATGGGGAGCAGTCATGCCAAATTTTAACATTATATATTCTCTGCTTTGAAAACAACTAAGATCCCCCTCAGTCTCTCCTCCTCTCCCAAATACATACACAAGATTCATCTGCAGCTTATGCCCTTCCTGGTGAGTTGAAGAAGGGATAGGAAACACACCCAGTTTTTTGCTTCTCTCCCTCCCTGCATTACCAGCTTATAACCTGGGCCTGGGGAATTATGGGCTCACAAGGAAAAAAGAAAATATCTGAAGAATTCTATTGATATAAGATAAAAACAATAAACTGGACAGTCTATAACAGATAAAGTAGAATTAGTGGACCATTTAGAATAAAATATAGAGTGTCCTAAAAAATGGTATACACACTTTGAATGATTATAAAGTTGGTGTTTATTAATATACTAGAGGCCTGGTGCATGAAATTTGTGCACCAGGTGGGGTCCCTAGGCCTGGCTGGCAATCAATGCCTATTGGGGCCATCTCACCCAGTCCTGATTGAGCTGGCTTGGGGGAGGGACAAAGGGAGGTTGGCTGGCTGTGGGAGGTTGACTGTGGGAGTGCACTGACCACCAGGGGGCAGTTCCTGCATTGAGCATCTGCTCCCTGGTGGTCAGTACACGTCCTAGCGACTGGTTGACTGGTCCTTCTGGTTGTTCAGTCGTAACAGTCACTTAGGCTTTTATATATACAGATAGTTCAGTTTCAAAATTTAAAAGAAATGAACAATTTTTTTTGGGTCAATGCCTGTTTTTAAACTGATGACCATTCTGGTCCAGGCACTGCTGATAAAATGTGAAGCAATGGAATCACAAACATAAACAGTTATTTTGTTCCATATTTGTAAACCCTCAATTCATTGACCATTGTCAGTTTTGTATTGTAAAGTTTATCTTTTATGTATCCCCATTGAAAAAAACCTCTTGTGGTACTTTAGGATAAATTTTCTTTGTTCAAAGCTTAGTCTGACTTCACCCATCATTTCAAATCAGTTAAACCTGAAAAGGAGCGAAACTTAAGTAAGTTAGCTGCTATTAAAGTGTATATACATTTTGGGGGGATACCCTATTTTAAAAAAGCTATTACATAAGTACTTGTCATAAGAATAAAACTGGGTATTTTTGAAGAATATAATGGTTGAAATAAGGTATTCAGTACTTTACTGAATAGCAGAATGTGTAAAACTGAAGAGTGAATTTGAAAGCTAGTCTATCAGGTCAAAGAACTCTACTCTTTAATCAGATATCAGGAAGGGATAAATAGGCAGAAAATGTAAAAGAAACGTTAAGCAATATGGAGACTGACTAGATGTTTTTGTGAGTGTCCTAGAAGGAAAGAAAGAATAAGCCGAGAGAAGAAAATATTTTAAGGACTAATAACCAAGGATTATGGATAAATAAAGAAAAGTTAAAGAACTTGGATGGAAAATACTCATAAAGTTAAACAGAAAATACATGAAAAGGTGCCACATGTAACGCAAATGTTGGTTGACAATCTTGAGAGTTCCCTAGTGAATTTTGAAATTGGCTCCGAAATATGGAGGGCAGTGAGAGAGTGAGGAAAGAGGCAGAGCCCTCCAGATCGGTCGGTGGCAATTTTAATAAGCGGGGAACTTACCTGTGTGGCTTGTCTTGGGTAGCTGAGAGTTGAGCAAATCTCTACACTTTTCTGCCAGAATCTTAAAAGTTTACATAGAGGCCATAATTGTGTTCAGTCACAGTCAGTTCAGGTAGTCTCAATAAAACATTTCTCTCTCAAGGCTGCATCCTTGATATAGTTCTCAGTGCGGGAATGGTGGGCACAAGATACATTCCAAGGGAATGGGAGAGGATGAAGAGCCTCCAGGTGCAGGGTCCAGCTCACAGATCTACCAGCAGTCATATCCTCCTGATGACTTCCTCCAACAATACACAACAAAGAAGAAATTCTAAAACATCTCAGACAGAACACATTCTCAACTAAATCCCCATCATCAAAAACAGTGTCTGGCATTCTGTAGCCCCTCAATAAATAAGAATTGAATTAGTAAATCTGGTTTATCAATAGAACTGAATGCAAGAAGAAAAGGTAATGATTTTCAAATTGTATAACAAAATTTTGAATTGAGAATTTTATATTTTACTTAACTATCTCATAAATGAAGCAAAATATAGATACTCTTACGCATGTAAGACTTTGGAAATACTCTTGGAATAATGATTTCAGCAAAAAGAAAAAAATCAGGATGATGGGTCAAGATATAAAGTCAGGGTAAGAAATAATCTAATAATGAGGTTATTATAATCTTAATAATGAAGGAGCAGAGGTAGAGGGACAGAGTGGTACCAATTATGTGTACATAATAATCCAATACTAAAAACTTGATACCATTGGGGATGAGGATGGGAGGTAGAAGTGAGAAAGTGAGAGTGGTTAAGTTACTTGTCTTTATTAGAGGGAGGATATACATATTCACAAGTTTAATAAATGGATAGAGGAGGGAAGGGAGAAAGCACAAGTGTATCTTATCTAATAAAAGTGAAATATTAAAATCGACTGTTTCTTTGGGACGTGTAAGCCACGCCCACCAGCCAATTAGAGCTACTGTATGCAAATTAGCCCAGTCAAGATGGCAGAGGCCACAGCCCTGGGAGAAGCCACAAACCAGGTCGAGCAGGGCAGATGGATTCACAGGCGGAAGCTGAAGGGGCGGGGAGCAGCCAGCCGGCCCTGCTCCTCGGCTGCAGCCTTGCAAGGGACTGATGGCAGGGGCACACGCACAGGGAGGCCTAAGCGATGGCTCCCGCGATGGATTCCCAGGCTACAGAGGCCTAAGTGATGGGTCCATTCCAAGGCCTCAGCCGAGGGGTGGGGAGCAGCCTTGGAAGGAATGGTGGAGGGAGCAAAGCAGGTCAGAGGGAGGAAGTGAAGAAAAAATTAAGGTGGGAAGGAAGGAAAAGGGGAGGGGGGGCAGGGGTAAAGATAAAGGAAAGAAAGAATGTGGGAAGGGAAGGAGGGTAGTAGAAAAATGGGAAGAATGATGATGGAACAGAAGTAGGAAATGAGGAAAGAGAAGTTTATAAATGATGAGTCAGTAGGAAAAGTGTTACATAAAGGAGAAAAATTGTGTGAGAGGAAGCCAATAAGGAAGTCAAATACAATTGTGCGTGAAGGGGATAAGATTAAAAAAGAAAGTTGATAGGGGTGACCATGCCAGCAGGGGAGGGCAGTTAGGAGGATGAGGCAGGCAGGCAGGCAGAGTGGTTAGGGCAGGCAGGCAGGTTAGCAGTTAAGAACCAGCGGCCCTGGATTGCGAGAGTCCCCAAGAACGCCATATTGGAGAGGGTGCAGGTTGGGCTGAGGGACCACCCCTCCCTGCCCCCCATGCACGAATTTCGTGCACCAGGCCCCTAGTATTCTAATAAGTTGGGTACAAGAACCATGAGAATAAAAGTAGGATGTACAACATTAAAATTAGAAGAAAGGAATTGATTAGTCAATGGAAATCCAGACAAGAGGAAAACAAGAAACAACAAGAAAGTATGATAAAGGGAAAACACAGAATAAGACCTGTTATATAATTTATCACAATAAATGTCAAACCCACCCATCAAAACTCAGAGAATCTTGATTTGAATTACAAAGAAACAAGTGAACCAAAACAATCCAAACAAAATCCCCAGGTGCAGTGATTTGTTCTTCACTAAAGATACATTGGAAATCAAGCAATACAGAAAGATTAAAAACAAAGTAACAGCAAAAAATATACCAGACAAATGTGAACTAAAGGAATAATTAGATAACAATGTTATCTTAACTAATAAAAGTGAAATAGTAAAATTAACCATTTCTTCAGGATGGGGTAAGCCACGCCCACCAGCCAATCAGAGCAACTGTATGCAAATTAGCCCAGCCAACATGGTGGCCGCCACTCACGGACCTGAGTAAATGGGCAGCTTCCATTGCGGCAGGAGCGAAAGCGAAACTGTTTTCGGCCCTTGGCAGGCAGGCTCCAAAACATGTTTGCAATAATGTAACAATCATAGAATCCTCAGGAGCTGAAGGGAACAGCAGGCCTGGCCTGACTTACTAAGAGTAACAAAGTCTCATTATAGATGCTGCGCTGCGAGGTGAAGCAGAGGAGGTTTTGTTACCTCAGCCCACCTCAGCTTAAAGGAACAGTGCATCAATTATAGGAGATAAACAAACCCCAGAAACCTGCATCCAGCCAGCCTTGCTGGGACATTGAGTCAGTGGGAGCTGTGGGCAGCCTTAAAGCCTGAAAGTGCCAATCAGCCTGTCACCCACGCTGGCCACAACCCAATGGGGTGAGGGATGTTCCTGGGGGGCTTGGCCAGCCTGGAGACAGCCATCAGCCCCTCACCCAGCCTGGTCAGGCACACCAGTAGGTGGACATCCCCAGAGGAGTCCCAGACTGTGAGAGGGCACAGGTGGGGCTGAGGGACCTCCTGAGTGCACAGAGCAGCTGCAGGGTGGAACAGTGCAGGACCCAGGACCCGTGAGTGGGAAAGAGGTGGCAGGGTTGGCGGCCTGCTTGGCGGCTGCCCAGGCCCTTTGAGGGGCACCGGGGAGCGGGTAAGAGGTGGCGGGGGGTCAGCGGCCTGCTTGGCGGCTTCTCAGGCCCCTTGCAGGACACCGGGAGTGGGAAAGCAAGGCAGCAGGGTACCAGTGAGTGGGAAAGAGGCGGCGGGGGCGTCTCAGCCTGCTTGGCGGCTGCCCAGGCCCTTTGCAGGGCACCGGGGAGCAGGAAAGC
>PVJC01016627.1:0-33468 GCA_004026665.1 Murina feae | reverse complement strand
TCCAGTCAAGGGCACATGCCAGGGTTGCAGGTTTGGTCCCCAGTAGGATGCAGCTGGGTCAATAATTTTCTTTTTGTAATTATATGTTATATATATGTATAATATATATATAAATGTATATAATTAAATATATATTTATATATAATTATATATATATATATATATATATATATATATATATATATATATATATATATATGGAATAAGGAATAAGAATTGGGAAATGTACCACATGAATACCTAAAAAGCTAATGTAGTTTAATTTTAGTCAAAGTAGACTTGAAGCCAAGAGCATTACCAAGGGCACTTAGTTTTATCCTATTATAATGACAAAAGTTTCATCTTACCAAGAATGCATAATTCTACATTATATGTACCTAATAACAGCTTCAAGATATATAAAGCAAAAATTGCCAGAATTAAAAGGGTAACTAGGCCAATCCACATTTATACAGGGATAGTTTGACAAACTACTCTTTGTAATTGATAGAACAATTTAGAACAAGCTGACAGGGAGAGGGAGAAATAGAAACATCAATGATGAGAATCATCAATCCATCAGCTGCCTCCTGCACACCTCCACTGGGGATTGAGCCCACAACCTGGTCATATGCCCTGACCAGAATCAAACCGTGACCTCCTGGTTCATTGGTCGAAACTCAACCATTGAGAGCCATACTGGCTGGGCTGCAATTGGACATAGTATATCATGGCAACACTGGGTACTGGTCCCCTGCCCCTTTCCCTCCCAAGGCCAGGTTATTGTTATTTGCTTGTTTGGGGACAAGCTGAATTATTTTAGTGAAATCTATTTCCCCTTTTACTGTCTAAGCCTCGGATGTTTTCCGCAGGGTGGTGCAGCTGTAAGTATGCTTAGTTATCCTGGGATGACAATGATTTTGATAGTGCTTTCTTCCTCTTTCCATGATTGCACCCAGGTGCTAAACACCACTAGTTGCTGGCTAATTGCTAAATTATTTAGAAAAACACCCTGGGATTAGACTATTAGGACAATAAGTTACAAGCTAGTCAATATAATCACGTTGTGGCTCCTTTGAAAAAATGTCTGCCCAGCAGGCATGGCACAGTGGTTGAGCATCAAGCTGTGAATCAGGAGGTCATGGTTTGATTCCCAGTCAGGGCACATTCCCAGGTTGTGGGCTCAATCCCCAGTAGGAGGGATGCGAGGCAGTCAATCAGTGGTTCTTGCTCATCACTGATGTTTCTCTCTTCCTCTCTGAAATCAATAAACAAATATTTTTAATAATTTCTGAGATGAATATTCTGATTCCAGGAGGACTCCTCCCATCTGTTTCATTTCCTAGTTCTGTCCTACACACTAGCAGGCCTACAGCTTATCATGTATCTTGAATCTTCTCCCAATTGCCTCTCAACCTCCACTGAGCTTGAGAGTGTCCCTTAGGTTTCCCTATCTTCAGACTCCGTTTGCAAATAAAGCCAGTCTTTGGGAAGAGATTAGGAGCCTTCTGTAAAGTCTGCTGCTCTCACCTGGGTTCTGCGCCAGGGTTCTGAATCTGGAGGTGGGGACATTGGCAAGTTTCTAAGTGACACCCTATTCTGCAAACTGAACATTTGGTGAAAGGGATGGCAGCAGCCTGAGGTCCTCTCAGCTTGGAACCACTTCCTCATGGCCAGACACAGGGACACAGGGTGGTCAAGCCTCAGTCTTCTCAGCTCACTTTGCCCAAATTAGAACCTCTGTTGGACAAGTGGGGGTCGGAGGGCAGAAGAGAGTCCCCTCTCAACCATACTTACCCAGGCCTTATCTCAGTATGGAAGCTTCTATCCTTTCAGGGTGAGCCACCCACTGGTTCACCAACCAGGAAACTGAAGTTTCCTTTCATGAGCATGATTGATTGGATTAGTGCATTAGTGATCACACTGATTGAACTTAATCTCCAGCCTCTCTCCCCTCCCATGGAGGCTGGAGGCAGCGGTTGCCCTATGTTCAAACCTCTTATTCACATGGTTGGTTTAGTAACAGCAGTAGTAACACATTATATATATATTTTTTATTGATTTTTTTACAGAGAGGAAGGGAGAGGGATAGAGTTAGAAACATCGGTGAGAGAGAAACATCAATCAGCTGCCTCCTGCACACGCCCTGTTGGGGATGTGCCCGCAACCAAGGTACATGCCCTTGACCGGAATCGAACCCGGGACCCTTGAGTCCACAGGCCAACGCTCTATCCACTGAGCCAAACCGGTTAGGGCAGTAGTAACAGATTTTTTTAAAAAAATGTATTTTTATTGATTTCAGAGAGGAAGGGTTAGAAACATCGATGAGAAACTATCATCGATGTTGCCTCCTGCACGATGCCCCCTACTGGGGATTGAGCCCACAACCCAGGCATGTGCCCTTGACCAGAATCAAACCCAGGACCCTTCAGTCCACAGGCCAATGCTCTATCCACTAAGCCAAACCAGCTAGGACAGTAACAAGCAAATTTAATCAGGGGGATACCCAGACAGTTTGGGGAAAGTCATCTGACAATCAAGCATTTCTAAAAAGAAATTCTTATAAATATAGAAGTTCCCTCTATAATATAAAACTATTTTGGAAATCTAACAGTGGTTTCTACATGCAATTTATGTAATTCTACACATTTAAATTATCCAAAGTTGGCAATCAGACTAAATTTTGTGATTAAATTATGTTTAAGAGCAAGAAGTTTTAGTATTATTATATGTTCCCCAAATGGTTCTTTTTTAATGTGTTCAATTCCTCTTCCCTTTAAAAAATAAATTAACTTGGTAACAGATAAAATAACAGCAACTGATTTATGAATTGAAAACAGTGATCAGCCCTAACCGGTTTGGCCTCGGCCTGCAGACTGAAAGGTCCCAGGTTCAATTCCAGTCAAGGGCATATACCTTGGATGCAGGCACATCCCCGGTAGGGAGTGTGCAGGAGGCAGCTGATCGATGTTTCTCTTTCATCGATGTTTCTAACTCTTTATCCCTCTCCCTTCCTCTCTGCAAAAAAATCAATAAAATATATTTTTTAAAAAAGGTAATGCACCTTTAAAATGTTTAAAAAAAAAAAAAAGAAACAGTGATCAGCTCAACTCCAAAGATATGGTTTTAAACAAGATTCAACATCTTTTATTTACATTTATGACATACATCAATGGCCATATACAATTAACTAAATCTAATAACAATGGTGGGAATGAAACATAAAAGACACAATTCCAAATTTTAGTCAGGTTGAAATACATTTTCACTAACCAAAAGATACAATAAACAAACAGCCATCATAAGAGTTATAGATTGTGTGTCAATTCACTTAAAGTCAGCCACACAACTATTGAAATAATGGGAAATTTGCAAATACAAATATTACATATGCAAGTATAATGCATGCATGGCATCACATTAACTTTATCTATGAAGCCATTTTTAAAGTGAACTGGAATAAGTATCTTAATATATGTACATCAAGGCACATTATTTTTTTGTGCTTTAGGAATGATTTACATATGATTTGCTTATATCTGAATTTTATACCTTATGCTAGCTTTTAATACTTAAATGTTTAATTTTAACAATTATAGCTTGAGTGGTAGCTTCCCAGAGGAGAGAAATGGTTATTTTGAAAATCAGAAAATAAAAAAATAAGATAGCTTAAGGTGGGAACGTAAAAATCAAAAACAAATTAATTTAAATCTCAGGTAACTTTTTATAATAATTTACTTTCAAAAATTTGGTGGACCATAATTACTTTAAGTAGTATACTATAATAAGAATGGAATTGAAGACTTTTCAATATTCTGAAGTTATTGTACAATTAATTATATGATATTCACAAGACCACCATAGATGCCTACATTGTTATCCTAAATTTCTAAATTGCAGTTTTTCAACAAAATTGAACTATTAAACATGATACAAAAAAAAGGGGGAAGAGAGAGAGAAAACAACAAACATAAGAGAACATGATACAAAAGCTGCAAACAAACCAAACCTAGTTTTAACTTGTTCATTTTTCAGCAAAATAATTAATTTTTTTCCACACACCTCCCCCAACCCCACCCCATGTATTGTTATCCAGGAGAAATTTTTTTATCAACAGAGCTTAATAACAGTATTCTTTGTTTATGGTCGTTTACTTGCCTTGAAGAGAGAGTATAGTAAGGCTTTAATAGGCATTTCATGCATTTTAATGGCATATTTAAAATCAGCTATTCATTTAAAGGTGCCCCATATACGTAAGTATACTGTGCAAACTTGATTACAATATGTAACTCATTAAGTGCTTTAAAATAAAATAATCCCTGACTTATAAGGGCTTAAAATAAATAGTAAATCAAGAATCACAGATTTGAAGCATTAAAAAAAATGTAATATAACTATTCATCTGACTAAAATGCTTTATATTAGAATTTTAAATCTATAAAAAGGCAAATGAAATCACAAAACTTCTGTATTTTAAGAAGAAAAGCTTACTTTTAAACTCAAAGTATATAATAAAGTCAAAATGCAAATGAAACTGTACAGTTTTTCATTTACTGTAATCCTTTACACACATTAATTCATAAAAAGTATACCATGATAAACCACTACCATCAAACATATTTTCAATTTCTTTAAAGTAAATGGACTTTAGCTGGACAAACCAATCAGAAATGTTAAAACATCATCAAACAGCCCAGAATCTTCACATACAAAGTCTAGGTAGAGAGTCACATAGTATTGTAAACAAATGTTCTGTAGGTTCAGTATACATGAGATGTCACTTTTTAAAATTTCCATTACTATATTCCTTCTGCTTCTGAAATATGTGCCACCTCTACTTCAACAGTTTGAATTGCTTCTGCAACTTCAGATAACTTCTGTCCTTGCTGTTGAGCCAACACATAATTAACCACCTGCATAATACTTTGGTCAGAGAGTGTAGATACAGATGGATACTCTTCAGTAGCTGCAACGGCTTCAAGAGCTTCCATAGTTTCTCCTGTCACTACCACAGTCTCAAGTTCTTGAGGATCGTTGCTTTCCTGTTCATGAATGTCTGCTGTTACGATGCTAACAGCATGCTCCACTTGAGTTCCTTGGTTATGAAACTGAAGGGTATCTTTTTCCAGCATAATTTTGCAAGGCACATAATCTCTGTGGAATTTAGTCATATGTTTTCGGAGTGTCCGAGCATCTATGTAGGCTTCGCTGCACACAGGGCAAACATAGGGCCGCTCACCAGTATGTGTTCTGACGTGGCGTTTTAGAGACCGGGCATCAGCCCAAGCTACTCCACATGTTAAGCACTCAAATGGCTTAACTCCTATTTAAAAAAAGAAGAGATGTATGTGTGTGGTGAGGTGTGCAAGTACCAAAATATAGTAAAGTTGCCTGATAAATAATGCTTTTATTAAAATACAGTAGTCCATAAGCCTTTCTATCTTAACTATGGCAATTTTTTATTTAGGACCTAATGGTTTACCTTAGAATAAACCAGATTCTGTAAAATAATCTCTCTAAGAGATTGCACATGGATAGAAGTTACTGATAGGCAATTCTGAGTTTCTGTGCATGGTCTCACTTAACCTTCACAACAATCCTATAAACCTAGGATAACAACACAGAAGCATGGCTCAGCGGGTGAGCATCAACCTATGAACCAGGAGGCCACATGCCTGGGTTGTGGGTGCAAGAGCAGCCAATCAATGATTTTCTCTCATCATTGATGTTTCTATATTTAAAAAAAGAAAAGAAAACAGGCTCCAACTAGCCCATGAAAATGTTGATAGAGAATATTAAGCTAAGTTAGATATCAGGTTCAGAATCACCTCTATCACTTAAAAAAACCTCCTATGATATGGAATACATCTCTTCTCAAGGAAGGTGAAGTAATAAACAAGAGGGCTGATAAAAGTAGTATCAGTATTGGATTGTCTTTTATTCTCGATATATTTATCTATATTATATAGCTATATAGTTACCTTCATGATTGTTCATGTGTCTCCTATACTCTCTGAGTTGAGTGAATTTTCTTCCACATCGTTCACACACCCGTTCTAAGTTTTGCTTTGCTCTTCCTTTTTTCCCATGGGTAGCTTTCTTTACATGCCTTCTGAACAATGCTTTTTCATAAAATTCTTTACCACATATATTACATCTAAAATGGAAAGAAAAAAATTAAAAGGATCAGCATCCATAAGAATTAATCCAAGTATACATGTGGGGGAAAAAATCTAATCTAATAGAAGAGTAATATGCAAATTAACCCTCACTCCATTACACCTAAGCCACACCCATCAGTCAATCAGAGCCACAACATGCAAATTAACCTAACCAAGATGGTGGCTGGCAGCCACGAAGCTAGAGCAAACAGGAGGCCAACGATGGAGGAAACTGCCTGCCTAGGCCTCCGCTCAAGGCAACAAAGTTTCAATTATAGAAGATAAATAAACCCCAGAAACCTGCTTCAAGCCAGCCTCGCTTGGACCTTGGGTCAATGGGAGCTGTGGCCAGTCTGCAAACAGCCCTCAGCCCCCCACCCAGGCTGGCCAGGCACCCCGGTAGGGACCTGAACCCTGAAGGGGCTGTCGGCAGCCTGAAAACGGCCCTCAGCACCTCACCCAGGCTGGCCAGGCACGCCAGCAGGTGGACATCCCCCAAGGGGTTCTAGACTGCGAGAGGGCACAGGCTGGGCTGAGGGACCCCCCAAGTGCACAAATTTTTGTGTACCAGGCCCCTAATACATATGTATATGTTCAGATCCTCCTCAGATTTACTCACCTGTAAGGTTCAGTGACAGAATGAGACTTCACATGGGAATACCAATCTTTCTTCCAACTATAGCACTTATCACAATATTGGCACTGGAATGGCTTCACACCAAGATGTTTGTTCATGTGCTGACGAAGATCTCTAGCTTCAAAGAAACTTTTTTCACATCTGCAACAATAAAATTCAATCACCCAATTGGATCTTCATATTATTCTTTTAAAACAAGCTTCCAAGAATTTAGTATATTCTTGGGTTTCTAGAACTCCATAAGGTGATCCCAATGTAAGACAAAAGAGTTCACTAGTACTCCAATCCTGTAATAAGGCTGCAGGATGTTAAGTTCTTTTGGCCCCCCTAGAAACTTTTTAGAAAGAATCATGCAGACCTCCCAAAGGTTACTACAGAGGACATATACTTTTTGTCTCATCCTCAGTCCCATCTGATCTCCTTCTTTACCATCTCCCATTCTCTCTCCATGTGTTGGGAGTAGGCCTCACATTAACTATACAGATGGAGCAACTGACCCAGCCTGTCAACTGGAGGAAAAATGCTTTGGGGAATAGGGGCTTTGAAAAACTCTCACGTATTCTGGGAATCTAGAAGGCCACACACTTTCTCAGGGCTGTGCACACACTCAGGAAAGACTTGAAAAGGCCCTAAGCTCTCACCTCTGGTTGACTCTGCACCAACAGGAAGAACAAGCCAAGACACAGTTGTGAACTGCCTGGCTGAGTGTTGAAGGCATTCTGTCATTAGAAAGTGGAATGCTGCCTAGCTGGTGTGGCTCAATGGTTGAACACCTACCCATAAACCAAGATTGAACCACAGTTCAATTCCTGGTCAGGGCACATGCCTGGTTGTGGGCTTGATCCCTAGCAATGATTGATAATGTTTCTCTCTCATCAATGCTTCTACCTCTCTATTCCTCACTTCCTCTCTCTCTAAAAATCAAAAACGTTTTTTAAAAAGAAAGTGGCAATGCTTGCACACCCTGAATGTACTAAAAGCCACTGAATTATACACTTTAAAGTGATGACTTTTATGTTACATGAATTTTACCTCAATTAAAAAAATTTCAGGAGGTTTTGGGAAAATCAAAAGAGGCAGAAAGAAAAGGGGTCTGAAGGAAGGATGACTAGCAGAGGGCCCAGCATGTCGAGAAACTCTGGCTGCCCCAGGGATCATTCTTCCCTACAGACCACATGGTGCCAGGTACTGTATTTGAAGACTCTCTTTAAATCCTATATATTTATTTTGTGGTGAAAGGGTCAGATTCTAACGTCCTGGTCCTTGGACTGGTGTCCAGCACCAGGTCATTCCCCGTGCTCACTCGAGCCGCCAGCTTCAACGGGCACCAGTTCCATGTCCAGCTCCAGCTGACCCATGTGGATGCCCTCAGCACAGGCCCAGAGCAGGCCAGTGGCCAGATCGGTTCACACCTGTGGTCACATCCCCACCCACAGCCAGCCCAGCAGGAAGAAGCCAGAGGCAGCTTTGCAAGCCATGCCACCCTGCATGAGGAGATGACCCCGATGCTGGATGCCAGGAGGCCATTTAGAAACCAGGAGAAGAAGGTTGTCTCATGTGCCTTCTGGAGTCCTCAGGTATCTGTGGTTCAGCTTGGACTTGGGGTGGGGAGGAGGGCCCTGGCTGGGGGTTCAAGACCCCTGGACTTCTGGCTCTAGGGATGCGCAGTTGGGCCAGGTGGGCAGCCTAAATCATTTTAAATGGGGATTTGTATGATATGTGATTTATATCTAAATGAAACTTTTAAAAATAACAAGTAGAAATATCTAGGCAAAAAAGGGATTAAAATCAAGAGGAAACAAATAACAGTTTAATATTATTTTGAAATATTTTTTTTTCCTCCTGCTTTATTGAGGTATAATTGACAAAAAAATTTAAAGATATTTAAAGTGTACATGATGATGATTTGATATGTTTATACTACATTGTAAAAGGATTCCCTCCATCTAGTTAATTAGCACCTCTAGCCCCTTGGATACACGTGTGTGTGTGTGTGTGTGTGTGTGTGTGTGTAAGTTCTACTCTCTTATTAGCAAATTTCAACTATACAATGCAGGTGGTTATCAACTTCAGCCACCTCAAATATTTTTTTTTGAAAACAACTTTCAAACAAACCTAGCACAAACGTAAGGAAATTAATTAATGGTTTACCCATTAAACACTTACTGAGTGCAGTGATAGCCTCGAACCTCAGGCTTTGGCTGGTGCTTCTTTTGGTGCTTGCTGAGTCCAGAGCCCCTGTGAAAAGACTTTCCACAAACTGAGCAGTGGTACTTGGACTCTCCTATAAAAATAAAACCATGTCACAAATCCAACAATCATGTGCGCTTCCAATAGAATATCTTACGTTATCTTTCAGAGGTTATTTTATCAAAAGGACATGGAAGATAAAACATTTGGCAGCTACCTTCTAAGAAAAAGAACAAACCACATCAAAATCCCTATTTCCTCTCAACTACAGTGCTGGCAAGGCTACTGCTAGCCGAAGAATGTGATACACTTCATAATCATCTGAATGTAATAGTAAGAGGTGAATACAGGGTCTAGAGGAGATATCTACCCTTCATCAGCCATTTCCACATAACTGCTTTGAGCCTTTGAAAATAAGCATGTGTAAAATAAAAATTCTAATGAAATTATAAGACACATAGTATCTTGACAGTTACATTTGCTTATTGTGTAACTTTTTAAAAGCATGTCCATTTCTTTAGGTGCCTCCACCTAATGGCACATGATTTGCCTGGCTGCTGTAGCTCAGTGGTTAAGCATCAGCCTATGAACCAGGAGGTCATGATTCAACTCTTGGTCAGGGCACATGCCCGGGTTGTTGGCTTAATTCCCTAAGTTGGGCGTGCAGGAAGCAGCTGATCAATGATTCTCTCTCATCATTGATGTCTCTATCTCTTTCTCCCTTCCTCTCTGAAATCAATAAAAATATATTTTAAAAGTAAATAAATTACACATGATTTAATATTCAGTATGCATTTTTCTATACTGAGGGAAACAATGAATATTTTTACACAAATAAGATAGCTCTAAAATTAGATTTAAGAAGATCTTTCAGTTTTACTCTCATTAATGAAACACTGCACACATATAATCATCAGTATATCAATATAATTTCTGAAATAATCACAGCATAATAAATTATTAGTATATAATATGCACAGGGTGGGTTTAAAGTAGGTTTATAGCTGTTCCTATGGAAAATAGTATAATAATTAATAAGTAATAATATAAGAATATATTCCCCATGCTCACAATTATAAACCTACTTTTGCCCCACTCAGGAATTATGTCAATATAAATTCCTCATTACCTGTGTGAATACTCATATGTTCTTGAAGACTTCGTTTGGTAACAAATGACTTAACACATAGTTCACACTGGAACTGCTTTTGTGATTGATGGAGACTCTGGTGTAATTTTAGACCATGCTTGTAGATGAAAGTCTTTCCACAGACCTAAGACAGCACAGGTATTTAAAACAGTAAAACAGAAAAGTAGATAGAAGCTATTTCTGAAGAATGAAGACAGAGAAACCTGTATGCCATTTTAAATTAAAAATTTAAATTTTAAACAAAATAACAAAGTGAAAGTTGAAACAAATGCTAAAGATGTTAGCTGGTTGATCTTCTGATTCCAAAATGTTTCTGTTTTTCTTATACCCATGTGATCACTGGCAGAGCTCAAAGCAGCACAAAAAAACCTTATGCTGTCCTTGAGAGATTAAACAGTATATATGCTATATTAAGAGAGACATGGGAGGTCAATAAAAATACACACACACACACACACACACACACACACTATTTCCTGCTACACCAACCAGAACAGTGCTGCTCGAACTCTGTGATGAAGAACTAGTTTCTCCTCCCCTCTCCCACCTCTCCCAGGCCACCGCAATCCACTGGGGAAGAGATTTTGTTAAATACAATAAAAATGTCACAACAATGTCAAATTGCCGTAACAGTTTTTAAAAGCTTATTCTCATTTCAGTAGTTATCTTCCATAGAACACACATTTTGACTAGTGCTATACTAGAAGACCAGAGGCCAAATTAATACTTATTTTTACAGCTGACCCTATGTTGATAACTGTAGGGCACAGCTATAGGGTTAAGCTTCAGACAGACTATTGGCAAAGCCACAAATAAGTCCCAGCTTAGAGGGCACAGTCCTCTTAGCATAATTAGGCTTGACCTTATGAGACTCCCTAGATCTTATATGGGCAGCTAATGGGCTGAGAGAGATGCAGCAAGTGCTGCCAAAACAAGTGAAACTCACAAGAACATTATAACTATGGTGACCACTACCTTGTTTATCTCTGGCTATAGACAAAAAAAAAAAAAAAAAAAGGCTCAGCTTGCCTCTGGGTATCTCTCTGTGGCCTCAGCCAGGCACAGGAAGATGCACCTAGACCCAGCATATTCTCTTTATCTGTCATTTCTCCATCCTTCCCACCCTCACTCAGGCTTTCAAACCCTTGGCTGAGCTGGCTTGGCACAGATAACTATTGAATCTGGATGAAGTGTACATAGGACCTCTTTTATTCTCTTATATTGTACTAGAGGCCTGGTGCACAAATTCGTGCACGGGTAGGGTCCGGTTGGCCCACCTCAATTGGGGCTAGACCAGCTATGGGGAGGGGATGCAAGAGGGTGGCTGGCCAGCCCCACCCCCAATCAGGGTGAGGGGGGTTGATCAGGGCCGAGCTGGCTGGGGGAAGGGTTGTGGGAGGTTGGCTGGCTCCACCCCCAAAGGTGGAGGGGGGCTGACTGGGGCTGGGGCTGGCCAGTGGGAGGGGTGGTGGAAGATTGGCCAGTCAGCCCCACCCCCAATAGGGTCAGTTGGCCAGCCTCAGTGCATGTCATAGTGACTGGTCATTTCAGTCTTTACTGGTTGTTCTGGACACTTGGCTTTTATATATATAGATTCTTATATAACAAAAAGCTAAAACAAAAAAACGAGAGAGAGAGAATAGCCTAAAGTTGGCTAATCACTGAATTACTTACTTAGGAGTCATATTTTGACATCTGTACCCTCAGTCCTCCTCAGCACTAGCAGATACATATCACACGCAGGATTTTGCTAAGATTTGTCTAAACCCTGAGTTCCTTGAGTCCAGATTAGTCCTGCTGAAGGTTAAGGGATGACTGAGATGATAACTTTCACTCAACACATCCCCTGAATCTTAATGAATTCCATGAACATCCTAAATAGATTCATTTCAAATTACAATAAATTAAACAACAAATTAAAGAACACAATAAGGAATCACCCTTTACCCAGACAACAAACTAAAAAAGTCACAGAATTCCTTGTGACATTTTTTAACAGTAAGGGTGACTCCAGAATCAACCAGTCTCATCACCACTTAAATCTCAATCTTCTTTATATAACAAAATAAATGTTATGGCTTTACCTGACATGCATGTGGCTTTACACCAGTGTGCTTTAACATATGTATTCGAAGAGAATATAATTTAGGTAATGTCCTTCCACATATGGAACATATAAATTCTCGTTTGGTTCTGCCCTTCTCAGACGATGTTCCTGATGCCTCATTAGATGTGAAACTGGAAGATGATGAAGAGGGTGCGACTTTTCTGGTATGTCGAATAAGGTGTGCTCTCAAGGAGGCACTGTACTGAAATTGTTTTTTACACAGCTAAAAGAAAAAGCAAACAAAATTCTAAGTGTAATTTCATTACAAATGTTAAGTGAAACTTGACTCATATGTCAACTGCCCATTTCTATGTTACAATTACATAAATCAATAAACACATAGACTATGTAAGAGACAATGTGCTAGGTACCAGATTATAAAGATGCAAAGGGTGAGGCCCAGCCTCTACTCTGGAGAGGTTTATAATCTAGCCACAGAAACAGGATTTATACATAAATAAAGGTAACATATTTAAGGAGTAATCCGAACAATAAAGAAAGGCCTCACTGAGGTGGCTAGGTCTGTCTTGAAGAAATTGTAGGATAGAGACACAGACTGAAGAATGCTATCATTATAGGAGTATTAATAGTTGTTAGGTAGAGCAAAAATAGGGGTTTGAAAAAGTAGAAAAATAAAACTGTGATGGTTGTTGGATATTATCCAGTAGTTTACCGGTGACTCATGAAAGTTACATATGCTCATCATTTAGAAAACTTTTTTAAGCATTGTTTTTTTTAAATATATATTTATTGATCTCAGAGAGGGAGAGAGAGAGAGAGAAATATCAATGATGAGAGAGAATCATTGATTGGCTGTCTCCTGCATGCCCCACAATGGGAACTGAGCCCATAACCTGGGCATGTGCCTTTGACTGGAATCGAATTCCGGGCCACTAAGCCTGCAGGCTGATGCTCCATCCACTGAGCAAAACTGCCAGGGTTACAAAACTTACTGTTAAAAATAAATAAATAAAACCTGTCTCTTGATCCACTACCTCTTTCACTTGTTTTTTGTTTACTCTCCCATGATGCTTATCTTTATAACTCCAAGTAACAGGAATAACAGACGATGACACTCTCCCTTACCCCCACCACTCTCTACACATATGCAAATCCTTCACATTATTCTACTCTCTCAATATTATAATTTTTATTAGATCTAATTCAGTGTTTACATTATTTGTATGATGTAAATGGTATTGGACCTGGATCATATGGTATACTATGATTCTCCTTCCTTTCTTTATGTTTTCTGTTTTGCTTACTGCTGTGTATTTACTGCTAATTCATCATTAAACCCTTTCCCCAAATGTCTACTGAGAGATTTAAAACACATCATCTTGGGTTAACAAAAAAACAAACTAAATAAATATTTAGCCCTAGCTGGTTTGGCTGGGGTTAGAGCATTGATCCTTGGACTAAAGGGTTGAATATTCGATTCTGGTCAAGGGCACGTACTTCGGTTGTAGGCTGATACCTTTTCCCGGTGGGGGTGCATGCAGCAGGCAACCAATTGATGTTTCTCTCTTTCTGTCACTCCCTCTTCCCCCTCTCTGCCTCTTCTCTCTCAAAACAAGCAAACAAACAAAACCAATGGAAAAAATATGCTCTGGTGAGGATTAACAAAACACATCATCTTATCGGCGATCTCTATCTATCAAAGCACTATGCTGTTTCCCGCACTTGGACTCTGTAGAACTGGACTTCATTTGAGTGGAACACCTATGTCAACAGCTTCCTGGGAAAGGGAGTTTGGGAGGTGAAATGTCTGGAAATGTCCTATTCTACCATCAGAAATAACTGACAGTTTGGCTAGATTCCAAGTTAGAAATAATTTCTCTATTCTCCACATCCATATATGATAAATTGCTTGCGTCCATTTCATTTAGCTCTTTTTCTGGAGAGTTCTCCTGTTTTCATTTGGGACATGTTTCTTTGTCTCCCCACTTTGGCTGCTTCCCTATGTATTAGGTAGATCTGCAATGACTCCCAGTCTCGGTAGGATGGCTTTTAGTAGGTGTCCTATGGGACCCAGTGGTGCAGTATCCTTGATCACCCAACCTGGATGCTCTAATAATGTTCCTGGTTTACATTGTGTGGACCCTTCTGTTATAATTGAGTCTTGATTGTTATTGGCCCTTTTGTGGAATTTTAAAGACACTGTGCCTTTGCCTTCTATATCTATCGTTGCTGGTGAAAAGCTGGAAGCCATTTTGACTCTAACTTCCTTTCTATGAGACTGAACATCTTTTTTCTGCCTTGCAATTTATAAGATTTTTTTTCATTGTCCCTTGACTCTGAAATTAAAATGCGCATATATTTATATATATTATTTTTATTTTTTACTGATTTCAGATGGGAAGGGAGAGGGAGAGAGTGAAACATCAATGATGAGAATCATTGATTGGCTGCCTCCTGCACACGCCATACTGGGATCAAGTCTGTAATCTGGGCATGTGCCCTGACCAGGAATTGAACCTGACCTCCTAGCTAATAGGTTGATGCTCAACCAATGAGCCACACCAACTGGGCAATTGTGAAATTTTATAATATATTAGAGGACCGGTACATGAAATTTGTGTAAATTCATTCACAGGGGTGGAGGGGGTCTCTCAGCCCGGCCTGCGTCCTCTCACAATCTGGGACCCCAGGGGAGGGGGGATGTCAGGCCTAAACCAGCAGTCGGACATCTCTCTCTCAATACAAGATGCTGCACATGCACCAGTGACCATACTTTTCATACAGGTGAAAGGCATCTTGCTACATTTTTTTGCCCTGATTATAAGTAGTAGTACAAAACATGATCCTACTGAGGCAGTAGTACTATTTTCCCCATCTTATGGGTGGAAAAACTGAAGAAGATAGAAGTTCATTGGCTTTGTCACACAGTCGTGTCAGAATCAGAGCTGACTACAAAATGTACAAGCCAGAAAAAAAAAAAAAGTACAAGCCAGAGTCCATGCATGTCATCGCTGCATCATCCTGTTTTTTTCAATGTTAGAGTAGCCTAGCCAGGCTTTAATTTTTAAATCTAAGAGACTGTTCCCAATATACAGGGTACGGTACTGAGGTCTGGCTAGCGGTCAGGGCCATCTGTGGGATGACCAGTGGGTGGGGCGATCGGAGGGTCATGCTGGCACCTGCCTTGGCTGGCGGCCTGGCACTGCCAGCTGTCCAGCCCTGTCCCCCAATTGCCACTGCCAGTGGCCTCCCTCTCAGTATGGGGCAGCTCGTGCGTTGAGCGTCTGCCTCTGGTCGTCAGTGCACATCATAGCGACCGGTTGTTCTGCCGATCATTCCTCAGTTTGGTCAATTTGCATATTAAGGTTTTATTATATGGAATCTTGATATAGGTTTATTTTCATCTATGATTCTGGGCATTCAACCTGTCCTTTTAATAAGAAAACTTCTATACTTAAGCTCTGAAATTTTTCTTTATTGCATCAATGATTTCCTTTTCTCCATGTTCCTTGTTTGGAATTATGTGGATATTACATATATCTTAGACCAATCCTCTAAATGTCTCTCACTCCCATTTTCTAACTTGTCTTTTTGCATAATTTTCTGAGAGATTTAGTAAATTCTATTTCCAAACTCTTCTGAGATTTCTATATTTACTATATATTTATTCCTAAAAAGCTCTCCCATTCTCTTAATGTGCCCCTTTAAAAATACAGTGCATGGCCCAAGCTGGTTTGGCTCAGTGGATAGTGTCGGCCTGCAGACCAAAGGGTCCCGGGTTCGATTTTAGTCAAGGGCATGTACCTCAGTTGTAGGCTCCTCTCCAGTCTGGGCTCTGGTTGGGATACGTGCAGGAGGCAACCAATTGATGCATTTCTCTCACATCGATATTTCTGTCTTTTTCTCTTCCATACTCTTTAAAAATCAATGGAAAAATATCCTCAGGTGAGGATTAAAAATAAGTAAACAAATAAAAATATAGTATCTGGTTATTGTTTCATTGATGTAACTTTTTCATTTATTTCTGATGTCATACTTTGTAATTTGTTTTTTGAGAGGTGGTAAGATTTCATTTTCTTACATTTTTTTCTTTATTGTTGGCACTATTACAGATGTGCCCCATTTTTTTCCCTCCACCCAGCGCCCTCCGCCCCTCCTGCCCCTGGCCTTCACCACATTGTTGTCAATGTTCATGGGCTTTGCATATATGTTCTTTGATTAATCTCTTATATAATTTACACCTCCATGAATATTCTGTAACTACCAATTTGTACTTCTAAATCCCTTCACCTTTTCTCCCCTTCGTTTTAAAAAACCTTTAGCCTGGCTGGCATGGCTCAGTGATTGAATTTCAACCTAGGATTTTTGCATGCCTGGGTTGTGAGCTCAGTCCCCTGTGGGGTGTGCAGGAGGCGGCTGATCAATGATTCTCTCTCGTTTATATTTCTATCTCTCCCTTCCTCTATGAAATAAATAAAAAATATATTAAAATAAAGAAGACCCTTTAACATTTCATGTAACAGTAGTTTGGTGGTGATCAACTCCTTTAGCTTTTTCTTGCCTGAGAAGCTCTGTATATGTCCTCAATTCTAAATGATAGCTTTCCTGGGTAATCTTGGTTGTAATTCCTTGCTTTTCTTCACTTTGACTATTTCTTGCCAGTCCCTTCTGGCCTGCAATGTTTATGCTGAGAAATTTGCTGACAGGCATATGAGGAAGCTCCCTTGTAGGTAACTAACTGCTTATCTCTTTCTACTTTTAAGATCCCCTCTTTGGCCTACCTGGTGTGCCTCAGCAGTTGAGCATCGACCCAGGAACCACAGTTCCATTTCTGGTCAGATTACACACCCAGGTGCACGCTCGATCCCCAGTAGGGGACGTGCAAGCGGCAACTAATCAATGTTTCCCACTCATCAATGTTTCTATCTTTCCATCTTCTCCCTTTCTCTCTAAAATATTCAATAAAAATATTTAAAAACAACAATTTAGCTCTAAAAAAAAGATTCTTAGTCCTTTTTCTGCACTTATGTGTCTTAGTGTGGGCCACTTTGGGTTCATCTTCTTTGGGACTCTCTGTACTTCCTGGACTTGTATGTCTATTTCCTTCACCAGGTTAGGCAAGTTCTCAAATAGATATCCAATTTCTTGTTCTCTTTCTCCTTCCAGCACCCCCATGATGCAAATGTCGATGTGCCTGAAGTTGTCCCAGAGGTTCCTTACACTATCTTCACATTTTTGAAATCTTTTCTCTTTTTGCTGTTCTAATTGGGTGTTATTTGCTTCTGTGTGTTCCAAATCACTGATTTGATTCTCACTGTCATCTAACCTACTATTGATTTCTTGTAAATTATTCTTCATTCCAGTTATGTATCCTTCCATTTCTGACTGGTTCCTTTTCATGGTTTCTATGTCCTTTTTCACGCTGTTGAAGTTCTCACTAAGTCCTTGGAAGTTCTCACTAAGTACACTGAGCATCATTATAACCATTTTTAAAAAATCTTTAACTGGTAGTTTTGTCTCCATTTCATTTACTTCTTTTTTGAAGATTTTTTCTATTTTCATTTGGGACCTGTTTTTCTTCTTATTTTGGATGCTTCCCTTTGTTTGTTTCTATTTATTAGATAGAGCTGCTATTTATCTCCTGTACTTAGTAGAATGGCCTTGTATAGTAAGCATCCTCCAGTCATCTGAGTTGGGTGCTCTAAGCGTGCTCCTCTGTGGGCTGTGTGCATTGTCCCATTATAATTGAGCTTTGATTTCTGTTGGCATCGCTGGAAGTGAATGACCCCCATGACAATCGACTATGAGGAATAGCTGCTGTGCACAAGTCGACCTTACAAAGCAGGACTTGCTTCAGTGGGGCTCTGGTGCTCACTGTTTCCCCTTTTGAGTGTCTCTCTCTCAGAGCTCCTAGGCTTATAATCTGGTATGGTCTGAAGCTGTCCAACAAATGCACTGGCTGTGGTGCTAAGTCAACCATCATCTATGCCCTGCTTGGGGCATATACAGAGACATCTGCAGGTGGCTGCTACTGTGTTGGCCTTGGAGATGCCCAACAGAGACCAACTGTGAACCAAGGCAGGCTGCAGCTAGTGATGGGCCTATGGTACTTAGAAAGAGGCATGGACTAGGTAGAGGCTGCTTGAGAGTTTTTAGAAAAGTCCAAAGCAGGAGGCAAGAGGGGTCGGTTGTATGGAAAAGACACTGGAAATGGCCTGGATGAGACTGAAGATTGGGTGAAGGGGGCCTCAAGGAATCACCAGCGCAGGGCAAACAGTGTGAGCCAGGTTGATGGAATCTCAGATATGATGCCTATCTGTCAGCTCTATGGGTGTGGGTGTCTCAGAAAAGGAACAATGGACTCTACCAATACTTTTGTCTGACAGAAAACTCTCATCCTGGTGCCAAAAAAGAAAAATAACTTCCTCCCTGTATATCCCTGGTACCTTTCAAGCTGCTGCCTCAGCACTGGAGCTTAGAGAAAGTGAGTCTGAGTCTGAGTTCAGACCCTTTAAGAGGAACTGCTTGGGGTTCTAGCAGCCCTCCACTCCACTCAGGCACCCTCCCCCCAGGTTTTTATAGCCAGTCCTCTTCCTGGCACTGGAATCCTGGTTGAGGCTGGGATCTCTTACTCCTCAGCGGGGAGCTCTGCAGTCAAGGTATCCCTCCCAATTTTATTTATTTATTTTTAAAGGTTTGTTGATTTTTTTAAAGAGAGAGGAAGGGAGAAGAGAGAAACACTGATGGGAGAGCAACATCAATCTGCTACCTCCTACACATCCCCTACCGGGGATCAAGCCCACAACCCAGGCATGTACCCTGCCCAGGATTTAAACCAGAAACCTCTTGGTGCAGGGATGATGCCCAACCGAGCCACACCAGCCTGGCCGTCCTTCCTGATTTGAAACTGCCACATGTGGGTGTGAGGCCAGCCCGTTCTGCATCTCTGTCCCTCCTTTCACTTGATCTTAGCCAAAAGGCCAAGAAGTGATATGTGTCCCTCCTTTCAATCCTGATGCAGCTTCTTCTTTAAATCCCTAGTTGTAGGACTTCTATTCAGCTAGATTTCAGGGGGTTCTGAATGATGGTTGTTCTATATTTTAGTTGTATTTTTGATGTGGGTGTAGAAGGACTCGAGTAACACACTTACCTACCATTTTCACTGGAAGTCTGGGTTTTTTTTTTATTTACGTTTTCTTCTCTCTGCGTAGTCTTGGATTCCTCAAAGTTGTTTTTCCTCTTGAAATGTTTATCATGAGTCTGATTATCCCTGGTGTCCATCACATTTCAGAATAAGATGTTAAAAAGATCGACTGGAATTTCTGTGTAAGTGGGGGAGTGGGTTGTCACCCACGGGCTTTAGTTAGAAATATCTTTAGGTCTTTTGTTTATGGGCTTTGGATTTCTCATCTCTGAAGTCTTTTTGCTTTCAAGTTAAAGACCAGACTGTTAATATGCTGAGAACTGATTAGAAAAAGACAACTTTAAAAGTCTTAATATTTAGTATGCAAGCTTTTACTTTTCCTTGTTTTGGGTATAGTATTTTTACCCTCTCTATACACGGTGTTCCCCAGAGCAATTATAATTTTATCTTTTCTTTTCTAAATATATTTTGTTGATTTTTCACAGAGAGGAAAAGAGAGGGACAGAGAGCTAGAAACATCGATGAGAGAGAAACAATGATCAGCTGCCTCCTGCACCCCACCTACCGGGGATGTGCCCGCAACCAAGGCACATGCCCTTGACCGGAATCGAACCCGGGACCCTTGAGTCCACAGGCGGACGCTTTATCCACTGAGCCAAACCGGTTAGGGCAATTTTATCTTTTCTTGAATGTAAAGGATAAATCTTTTGTCTGAGGGAGTGGTGGTGGGTACTTAATTGCCTTTTCTAACAAACAGAATCACTTCTACTTTTAAGGTAGCTAGTAATACTAATTCCTAAGCTGTTTGGTAGTTCTGCAATACGATTTTGACCAATTCTTAGCTTTCCCCACTGAAAGTCTGACAATGAGCCCTTTTAAATAATCTGTTAAATCAGTTATTTCATCTATTTATCAAAGTTTAGAATTAAGTTGCTAAGGTCTCCTCTCCTATTCTTTTTGAGCTTATTTATCTTTTCCTTCCATGGATGCTGTGTGTGCTCTGCTGGAAAACTTTTTTTTTTTCTTTAAATATATTTTTACTGATTTCAGAGAGAAAGGGAAAGGGAGAGATAGAAACATCAATAAAGAGATCAGACAGCAAGATGGCGGCATAAGGTAAACACCGTAAATGCAGCTGTGAACAACTATTTCAGAATAGCCACGAAAAGAAAACATGGACACCACTCACACCCACAGGAAGGCTGGCTGAGTGAAAATCCTACAACTAGAAAGAAACTGAGACTCAGAGGAGTGGCGGAAGCAAAGTACAGAGTAAGGTGGTGCACGCACGGGGCTAGGGGAGAGGGCTGGCGCCGCAGGACACGGTTCTTTTCCAAAATGGAGAGCCGCAAGTTCCCAGCGGCTCTGAACTCCAGTTCCAGACAAGTTTCTGAGGACCCAGACACCCGGGGAAGGGGGACTGACTGGCACTGGGAGGAAACCCAAAGCGGGTTTCTCTCAGCGTTGCTTGCAGCAATTACCGTGGGACACAGAGACCCAGTGTCTCTTAGCGCAGGGCTGAGAAGCACCATAGCTATTTGCTCCGCCTTGCCCTGCAAACTCCCCGAGGCCCCGCCCCTCCCAAGCTGCGTCAGAGGCTTTTGCATATAAAAGACTGAGTAGCCTAAGGCAAAGGCTAAATCAACACCTCCTTAAAGATACAAGAGCCAGCCTCACCCAGTGCCAGAGTGGGACTATACTAAACAAAACTCAGATCCACAAGGAACACACTCGGGGCAGATGCAGTGAGCACAAAAGCCCCACTGAAACAACTCTAGCCCCATAAGGGTGTCTCCAGCACAGAAGTTCTCCCACTGTAGACACAGTTGACTCTCATAACCAAGTGGCTTAGAGGTTAATTCCTCTCAGTGATCGCCTAACTCAGAAAGGGAAGCAGCCAAAATGCGGAGACAAAGAAACAGATCACAAATGACAGAAATGGAGGAAAGAAAACGACAGGATATAGAGTTCAAAACCACGGTTATTAGGTTTTTCAAGAATTTTCTAGAGACTGCCAATAAATTTAGTGAGACTGCCGATAAATTTAGTGAGACCCTCGATAAATCTAATGAGACTCTCAAGGATATGATAAAGGACCAACTAGAAATTAAGCATACACTGACTGAAATAAAGAATAATATACAGAGATCCAACATCAGACGAGAGGATCGCAAGAATCAAGTCAAAGATATGAAATATGAAGAAGCAAAACCCACTCAGCCAGAAAAGTAAAAAGAAAAAAGAAAAAAAGAAAAAAGAAAAAGGATCAAAAAGTATGAAGATAGTGTAAGGAGTCTCTGGGACAACTTCAAGCGTACCAACATCAGAATTATAGGGGTACCAGAAGAAGACAAAGAGCAAGATATTGAAAACCTATTTGAAGAAATAATGACAGAAAACTTCCCCCACCTGGTGAAAGAAATAGACTTCCAAGTCCAGGAAGTGCAGAGAAACCCAAACAAAAGGAATCCAAGGAGGACCACACCAAGACACATCATAATCAAAATGCCAAGAGCAAAAGACAAGGAGAGAATCTTAAAAGCTGCAAGAGAAAAGCAGTTAGTTACCTACAAGGGGAGACCCATACAACTGTCAGCTGATTTCTCAACAGAAACTTTGCAGGCCAGAAGGGAGTGGCAAGAAATATTCAAAGTGATGAATAGCAAGAACCTACAGCCAAAATTACTTTACCCAGCAAAGCTATCGTTCAGAATTGAGGGTTGGAGAAAGAGCTTCACAGACAAGAAAAAGCTAAAAGAGTTCATCACCACTCAACCAGTATTATATGAAATGCTGAAAGGTATCCTTTGAGAAGAGGAAGAAGAAAAAAGAAAGTAAAAATTATAAACAACAAATATATATCTATCAACAAGTGAATCTAAGAATCAAGTGAATAAAAAATCTGATGAACAGAATAAACTGGTGAATAGAATCAGAGGCATAGAAATGGAGTGGACTGACAATTTTCAGGGGTTAAGGGTGTTGGGGGTGCGTGAAGAGAATAGACAATAATTGTACACCCACAGATGAGGACAGTGGGGGGGCAAGGACAGAAGGAGGGGAGCTATGGGGAAAAAAGAGGAACAACTGTAATAATCTGAACAATAAAGATAAATTAAAAAAAAAAAAAGAAACAAACATCAATGATGAGAGAGAATCATTAATTGGCTGCATCCAGCATGCCCCCAACTGGGGATTGAGCCCACAACCCGGGCATGTGCTCATGCCTGGAATCAAACCCCGAACTTTTCTGTCCACAGATCAACGTTCTATCCAGTGAGCAAAACCAGCTAGGGCAAGAACTTACATTTTTTAAATGATCATTTTACTGTCTCACTGGTATCAGGAGGAAGTAGAAGTACATCACTAAATATATTTTTTTGTCAAGGAAATACAAGCACAAATCAGAAAATGACTCTTATAGCAATATAAGGGCGACAAACACACAGAACACAAATGGCAGAATAACAATGAAGCAATAGGTTAGATTTCACTTATCATGAAGTTAGACCATCCTCAGTTAGTTTCCCAGATACTTACCGGGCATTTGTAATCTCTAGATCTTTCATGTTTCAGTGTGTGCATTATAAGCGTGTATCTTCTCTGAAAAACCATTCCACATTCCCCACATTTATGAGATGCTTCTTCTTCAGTATTCTCTTTAGCATCCCTCTTTGGCTGTTTCATCTTTTTTCCTCTTTGAACTAATTTCTGGGCTACCTAAGTAAGGGACAGAAAACACAATCTAAGTACATATTAATCATTTTTATTTTTAAGTCATGAATCATAAATATTGCAAATTCACATACCTTATTATACTGTTATTTAAAACTTTAAGTTGCTTTCCTTTACTTATACTCCTTCACCCCATAATTTTCACCACAGGCATAAGTTTATCCATAGAATTATTTCAAATTAAAGCTCAAACTACAAATGCCAATTCTTCATCATACCTGTTGAACTGCTGACTTAGGAGTGACTTTCCGTTTCTGCAGCTTTTTCTCCATTCCTTTGTGTAGTCTAATATATCCCCCTTCATTAATAGAACGCTGCCGAAGCCTGCTTCTGTAAGTATCATCATCAGGGCTGAGGTCTGTCTTTGCAACTAGATCTTCCTGATCTTTTAAAGATTGGCCAAGGTTCTGGCTATGCTCTGGAATGTCTTCATCACAAATATCCTCATTTGATGTATCATTTCCCATATCACTGTTTTCTGGAGAGCCACTGATTACATTCTCTTTGGAAAGGTTAGGATAAATATTAGAAACTGTGCTACCTTCTCTGTTGTTTGAAGTTTCTAGTTCTGTCTGGTTGTTTTTTGTTACTAAATCAACAGACTCCATTTCAGGGTGAGAATCAGTTGCACAGCCTACAGGTGAAGGTGACAGAGCAGCTTCAGCCTCTGGGGAGACCTGAGGCTCCGGCCGCTGTCTGAGCTCTCCATGCTGCTCAGTTGCTGGTACTTCTCCATTCACCAACAGTACAATTTCACAATCCCCGAGGTCATTAGGTAAAGTTGTGGTGGTTCCCTCATTGTTAACCACGGGAGGTGCTGTACCTCCGTTTTGTTCTGGTAAGTCCTGGGTAGATGCAACTGTTTGTACTTCACCCTTCTTATACACCGTTAGCTGCTTCTCTTCCATTAGTTTATGTACACTTTCACAGATTTCTAACACTTCTGACATGAAGAGATGCCGAGCCAAGATGGCTACATCAGCCATGCTACAGAAATCAAAACTTAGCACAGAAGTATAGGCAAATTCCAGTAAAGGGAGGAAGCTTGCTTTACAGAAACCTATATGAAACAAGACAGATGGGGGACAAAAAAGTCAAATCTCCACTAACACACCTTGTAATAACAATTAACACACGATTATGACAATATAAAATAGAAGACAAAGGCAAACATGACCACTTATTCTGCAATTAAACACCCTGGATTTGTTTTTGTGTTCTGGTTGCTTATTAAGCCTTGACTAACTCACTTCTATAAGCCGAGTCTCTCAATACCTAAAATAGAAAATAATATCAGACTTACTACCTCAAAGAGTTGTTGTAAGGCAGTCATTTTCAAACTGTACTCCTTAGAACCCCGGGGGTTCCTCAAATTCCCCTCAAGAAACAGCTGCTGGAGAATGGAGGGTAAAAAAAGAGAGGGATGCAGGTAAGTAGGCAGGGTTCAACCAACTTGTCTCCTAACCTCACTTTATATGTATAGCTGTATATTGTAATAGAAGTCCATATAAAAATTTTATTGTGAACAATGAGTTCTACTACTAAATATTTAAAAACAAGGTATAAGGTAGGAGGTTAGCAAAATGTTTCTGTAAAGAATCAGATAATTAACAAGTACAGGCCGTAAAATGTTGCAACTACTCAACTTTGTATTATAGCTAGAAAGAGTAGTCATAGATAACACATATACAAATGGGTGTGGCTGTGTTCTAATACAACTTAAATTACAAAAAGAAAAACAAAAAACAAACGATGGAAAGGAGGATTGGGCTATGGTTTGCCTATTCCTGGTTAAGAAATGAAATAATTACTGTACATATGAGGTATTACATTCCTATTTTATCTGAAAAAATAAGATCAGTTTATTTCTTTTCTAAGTTCTCAGTACTTCGCTTTCAAAAGCCATTTTAATATATTCATGATTCAAAAATCAGAAAATGATAGTGATGTCTAACTCCATCTCCATAACCAGTATTTTTAAGAATTTGTATAGTTTTCCAGAGTTTCTTTATAAAGTCAAGCAAATATTCTCACTCCCCTCTTTTTTACAGGAGGTATCTTATTACACTCTACTGTGACTTACTTTTCATATGTAATAATTTATCTTAGAGATCTTTTTAAAATATTTTTTTAATTGACTTCCGAGAGGAAGGGAGAAGAGACAGAAACATCAATGATGAGAGAGATTCATTGATTTCCCCCCACCAGGGACTGAGCCCAAAACCTGGTCATGCATCCTGATCGAGAATCAAACTGTGACCTCCTGGTTCATAGGCTGATGCTTAACCACTGAGCAACACCAGCTGGGCTATCTTAGAGATCTTCTATTAAAATACAGAGAGCCACCTTTAGCAGGTTTGGCTCAGTGGACAGAGCAGAGGCCTGCAGACTGAAGAGCCCAGGTTTTATTACAGTCAAGGGCACATACCCAGGTTGCAGGCTCCACCCCCAGATGCAGTGTGCAGGAGGCAGCTGATTGATGATTCTCTCTCATCATTGATGTTCCTCTCTCTCTCTCTCTCTCCCCCCCACTTCCTCTCTAAAATCAATAAAAATATATTTAAAAATAATAGAGAGCCAAAGCAACCTTTTAAAAACATTTAAAGACATTTGCTACATTATTCAGTTTTGACTCAAACTACATAAAATGCTGTCCTTTTACATAGGCAGATGTGATGCACAAGTGTACATGGAAGCCATAAACTGAGATACATTAGGGTCAGGTTAAAAACTGAGGGAACTAAACACCAACATTATCATCATGGCTATTTCTGCCATTCCGATGAAAGCTGTAATTAAACAGGCTATAACCATAGTAATCCTGCTACAAATTATGAGACCAAGTTAAATAAGCTTGAAGAAAGAAGGAATAATTCTCTTTTTTTAAATATACTTTTTATTGATTTTAGAGAGGGAGGAGGAGGGGAAGAGATAGAAACATCAATGATGAGAGAGATTCATTGATCAGCTGCACCCCACATTGGGGATCGAGCCTGCAACCTCAGCATGTGCCCTGACCAAGAATTGAACTGTGACCTCTTGGTTCATAGGTCAAACACTGAGACACACCAGCTGGGTAGAAAGAATATTTCTTTAAAAAACACACACACATCCAACAAAATAATGTATGTTGGTCTTTTATCTAGTATCTTTTTAATTTCTAAGTTTGAAGCCATAAGAAAATTTTTCCACAAAATTTACACTGCTCCAAATAACACTTTGACTATCTAAAACCATTTTTTCAAAGCTACAAGTTATGTTTATTGTAAAATACTATAAAACAGCCCAGCTGGCATGGCTCTGTGGTTGAGCATCAACCTATGAACCAGGTGGTCATGGTTTGATTCCCAGTCAGGGCACATCCCTGAGTTGTGGGCTCTCTCCCCAGTATGGGACACAGAGGAACAATGAATCTCTCTCATCACTGATGTTTCTAACTCTCTCTCCATCTCTCTGAAATCAACAATAAAATATCTTTTTAAAAAGAGAATCACTTTTTAAAAATACTATAAAACACACACAAAATAACAAAAATAAAAATTCACTCATAATCTTACTGTTAAAAGATGAGACAGAAAATTTTGGTATTGTTTTTACCCCTAGCCATTTTACATACATATATACACACTCTGGTAATTAAAAGGAAATGGGTAATTTTGCAAGATGAAACATAGGTGTGAGAAAGACATATTGGTTGGTTGCCTCCTGTTCACACCCTGATCTAGGTTGAGCCTGCAAGTGTGATACTTGCCCTTGAGCGGAAATTGAACCTGGGAGCCCCTTTTGCAGGCTGATGCTCTAACCACTGAACAAAACAGCCAGGGCTTCTTTTTATTTTATTGATTTTAGAGGGAGAGAGAGGAGAGGGAAAGGAAAAGGGAGATAAACATGGATTTGCTGTTCCACTTATTTATGCATTCAATGTTTGATTCCTAACCAGAATCAAACCTGCAACCTTAGCTATGGGGATGATGCTCTAACCAACTGAGCTACCAAGTCAGGAAATTTTGTATTATGTGTTTTTAGGAAAATTAAAAATTTTTTAAATGGACAACACGCCCAGCTGGTGTGGCTCAGTGGTTGAGCATTGACCTATGAGCCAGGAGGCTACGGTTCAATTCCGATCACGGCACATTGCCTGTTTGCAGGCTCGATCCCCAGTGTGAGGTGTGCATGCAACAACTAATCGGTGTGTTTCTCTCACATCAATGTTTCTGTTTTTCCCTCTCTCTTCCACTTTCCCTAAAAACCAATGGAAAAAAATATCGAGTGAGAATTAACAAAAATTAAGTTAAATTAAAAAAATAAAATATAATCCTACACATAAAAAATAAATAAAACTTATGACAGGTACATCCACATCCAGCATACAGTACGGTAGACTACAATGCCCTGAAGAACCCATATACTTGAAAAATACTAGATAAAAATATTTTTAAAATATATTTTATTGACTTTTTTACAGAGAGAAAGGGAGAGAGATAGACAGTTAGAAACATCGATGAGAGAGAAACATCGATCAGCTGCCTCCTGCACACCTCCTACTGGGGATGTGCCTGTAACCAAGGTACGTGCCCTTGACTGGAATCAAACCTGGGACCTTTCATTTCAGTCTGCAGGCCGACACTCTATCCACTGAGCCAAACCAGTCAGGGCTAGATAAAAATATTTTAAAATATTATTCTAGATATACTCAGTGCCCCACCAAATTAAGCCAAGCTTAATTTAGTACTTTGATAGTCATAAAGAAACCTCAAGATGAGATTTAAAGTGGTCCCAGACTGCTAATGCCCTCAGTATCTAAAGAAGCAAATGCTTTTCTAGGATCTTCAACTTAGGACTCAAAGATTTCCCATAAAATTCTAAAGAATATGAATTCAGTAAATATAGGGTTGGTTTTCTTTTAAATCCCAAAGAAACAAGATACAATGAACAAAAGTTAGTAGAAACAAACAGCATAAGTCAAACTAGCAAAGAATATAAGTATTGCTATGATCAGATATGAAAAACAAAGAGTAGCATACCATAGAACTAAAGATCATAAAAAGTAGTTCCCTAAAACTGATAATCTGAAATAAAACTAAAAAGAACCTCTAAAATGGAAAACATAAATTGGAATAAAAAGCTCAAAAAATTTCATAGCAAATCAGACATAGTTAAAGAGTGAGTGAACTGGAATTTTTCAGAATAATCTACAAAGAAAAGAACAAATTATGAAGGTGATTAAGAAACACAGAATATTTAGTGAGAATGTATCAAAAAGTATAAAGTACCTTGGAATATAGCAAAAGATATGTAAGGCCTTTGTTGGATAAATCTCTAAAACTTTATTATAGTCTCTATCAAAATACATTATTTTCTTTTTGTGGAAGTTGAGGAGGTGCTTTGACAGTTAATATGGAATAGCAAATGGTCCCGAATAACTAAAACACCTGAATAATAAAAGTGGCAAACTTTCCTTATTATTATAAAGCTAAGGTGATTAAGATCAAATTCTAAGAGTGTAGAAAAGCCCTGGAGGGTGGCTCAGTTGGTTGGAGTGCTGTCCCATACACCAAAAGGTTTTAGGATCAATCCCCTAGCCAGGTGCCTATGGGAGGCAGCCCATCTTTCTCTTTCTCTGTCTCCCCCCCACCTCATCTTCCTCTCTACAAATCCACAGAAACATGCCCTCAGGTAAGGATAAAAAAAATTTAAAAAGAGAGTAGAAAGAAACAGCCAACAGATTAGAGCAAAACCTAGAGCCAGCCTCCTGCATGAGGCCTGACCAATAGTATTTGGTCTTAATTACCTTAACTTTGTAATAAGGAAAGTTTGCCACCTTTATTATTCAGGTGTTTTAGTTATTTAGAACCAATTGCTATTCCATATAAACTGTCAAAGCAGCTCCTCAACTTCCACAAAAAAGAAAATAATGTATTTTGATAGAGACTATAATAAAGTTTTAGAGATTTATCCAACAAAGGCCTTACATATCTTTGCTACATTCCAATGTTCTTTATGTACCTGCAACCACGATACATGCCATGACAGAAATCGAATCCAGGACCCTTCGGTCCACAGGCTGATGCTCTATCCACTGAGCCAAACTGGCTAGGGCAGAAAATTGTTTTCTAAGAGAATTTGCATGGTCTTTGGGCAGGAAGAGGATAAAATTTTCACTAAATGGTTCTGAGACAAGTGGTGATCAAAACAGGGAGGGAAATGATATCAAACACCTATCTCATACTAATATTCCAAACAGATTAAAAATTAAACATAAAAGAAAAACTAGAAAAATGTAAAAAGACAATGTATGAAAATATCTTGAGTAGAAAAGAATTTTCTAAAGTATAAACAACAAAGAAAAATACGGATGAATTCAACTACATTAAGTTAGATAATTAAAAAATACATTTTTTAAAAAGTATTTTTATTTTTTAAATATATTTTTTATTTCAGAGAGGAAGGGAAAAGGAGAGAGAGACAGAAACATCAATGATGAAAGAGAATCATAGATTAGCTGCCTCTTGCACACCCCCCACTGGGGATTGAGCCTGCATCCAGAGCACATACACTGACTTGGAATCGAACTGTGTCCTCCTGGTTCATGGGTTGACGCTCAACCACTGAGCCACATAAGTCAAACTTTTAATAATTAAGCACATATAAGAAAAAAATATATGTATTTGTCTTCCCAGAAGAAATGAGTTTAAAAAATATAAGGTAGAAAAGGATCAGTGGTTAACTGGGGTAAGTGTTGATATACCTGGACAAAATTACTTTTTTGTTTCAGAAAAAGGAAACAACATTTTACATAGTGATGTCAGTAGCTCAAGAGTTGCAGCAAGTTAGTATTATGAGAAAATGAATAAATAAGGTTAGTTATTTTATTTTTTAAAATATATTTTTATTGATTTCAGAGAGGAAGGGAGAGGGAGAGAGATAGAAACATCAATGAGAGAATCACTGATCAGCTGCCTCCTGCACGCCTTCACTTGGGATCGAACCTGCAACCTGGGCAAGAGCCCTGACTGGGAATTGAACTGTGACCTCATGGTTCATAGGTCAATGTTCAACCACTAAGCCACACCAGCCCAACAGATTAGCTATTTTAATTTGTACTAAATTTTCATTTATTGATTCGTAAGTCCTTCTATAAGTTCTAATAAGGCCAAAAACAAAAGTCAAATTATTCATTTACAATTAACAATGAAACAAACAAAAAACCCTCTACCTGGAATCCTCATTATCCTTCACTGACAGTTTGATTATTGAACCTAATGAGTTCTAATGATTAATCTTAAAAAATAAAAACCAGACCTACAAAAGTGTTCTATAATTAACATGTTCCTCAACTTAATATATAGGCAGTCATTTTTAAAATAATTACTTAGTGTAACAACACTGATGCAGTCATGGACTTTTCTCAAACTGTTTTTAACAGTGTAAATCCCAGATAATCTTCTACTGCTACAATGGTCTCACCTAAGAGGCAGTGAATAGGAAATGACAGCCTTTTCCATAAATCTACCTTGGAAATCTTGCTAACAGGTTTTCAGTTCAGCTTAGTCTGCTGCTGTAAGTGGGCTTCTTCCACTTTCGCATAAACCCTGAGTTTGTAAGAAACACACACACACACACACACACACACACCTCTTCCAGTATGTACTCATACACAAAAAGCAAGAGTATTAGAAAATTCTTACCGGAAAGATCCACCACTGCCTCATGACTGGAAATAGCTCCTTTCTCAATAAAAAGATCTCGAAAATATTCACTATTAGCTGACAAAACAGATTTATGAGCTTTGTACTCTTCTCCTTCAATTAATAAAGTAACATCACAGAACTGGTTGGAGAGTCTCTGTTCATTCAGTTGCTTTAACACAGCCTGACAATGTTTTGGAGAAGAACGTTTCACCACTCCTTTGGTGTCAACCTATCAAAATAAGTGTGAGACCAAGAGTTGTATTATATATCACCTATATATCTACTCTTAACAGAATTTAAGACAAGACACATCCTTCCCTTTTAAAAGATACTACTAATTAAGAAATAGCCTGATATTCTCTATTATCTATGTATTTAAATGAAGATATGTTGTTCTCATTCTTTTTTGCTATGTTCATTCTACTTGACCACTGAAAGCCTGCATCTCACTGTTTCCTAGCCTGAAACCTGATGATATATGAAACTAAGGCAGGCAAAAAATAAATTCCTAGACAGCTTAATTTCACCTTGCTGCATGGCCCAGAGACTCCTTCCAGAAGTGTATCCTGTCTGTCTATACACCATTGAAAAAGAGAAGAGTAATTCACAAGTTATGTTCTGAAGAGAACAACAGGAATATTTATGATGAATGAACAGGCAATATTAGCATACTTTTAGTGTATACAACAAAATAGTGCATTACGTTAGACGCAGACCTGCTTAAATCTTCAATGTCAATGCCAATACTCAAGCAGTTTTAGTAGTTTAGGAAAAAATTCACAAAGTCTACAAACACTAATACACTAGTTAGTTACACATGTTAAAGTTGAATGAAAAGTTCCACTTACAAATACAAGTTCATGTTTAGATATTGGCTTCTTTTTTGCAGGCTTGGAGGCTGTAGTTGGAGTTGAAGTAAAGTTGCTCAGGTCATCTTCTGATTCATTACTTTCTTCTCCAGATTCAAGGTCTAGTCCTAATTCTTCCAACATTTCTGAAGTATCTGATATTGGACGGGAGCGATCTAGTTTCTCCTGGCATTTGCTACACTGTTTAATGTAATCTTTGACTTGCTTTAATATACCTACAATAAAAATAAAAATTAACAAGTCAAATTTAATATTGTTCTTACTTATAAATTAAAAAATATTAATGATTATTTAGTCTGTGTATACTTATGTATCTTCCAGTGCATGCATGTGTAGACACAAACATGCCCCATTAAGTACACAGAGTTCTTTAGAATTTAAGATACATTTTTTCAAAGCTATAAGGTTACAAACAATGGTTTGTAGACTGAAGTAGACTGTTCTGTTGTTTATTTCTAGTTATTCACTTCCCCACCACTATGTAGCACTGCCCATTTTCACGTGAGCTGCTACTTATTCATGCATTAGGAGCTACCTGAAACTGCTAATATTCAACTGTTTTTGACCTTCATAAACAGTAATATAACAGCTCAAGCTAACACCTCTTCACCTTATTAACATCAGGTTTGACCATGCAATTTGCTTTGATCAATGAATATGATATGTCCCATGTCTCATTAGAAACTTAAGAGGCACTGTTGCCCAGCCGGTGTGGCTCAATGGTTTCTCGTCCACCTATTAACCAGGTTACTGTTTGATTCCCAGTCAGGGCACATGCTCAGGTTGTGGGCTCAATCCCCAGTTGGGGGCCTGCAGGAGGCAGCCGATCAATGATTCTCTCTCATCATTAATGTTTCTATCTCTCTCTCCCTTTTCCTTCCTCTCTGAAATACAAAAAAAAAGAGAGAGAAAGAGAGAGAGACTGTTTCACCTCAGTTCTCTGAATTTTATGCCCTGTTAAAGAACATGCTCCAGATGGATGCTGTTCTTTAGCTTGAACTGTGGATGAAAAGAGACAGGTAGGGCCAATCTGCAACCTGAACAGGACTACAACCAAACCTTCTAAACATATTATACAAGAAATCTCATGTTTTTGAAAGTTATGACATTTTAGGTTTTCTTTTTTTTATTGTTGACACTATTAGAGATGTACTTCCCCCTTCCCCATCCGCTCAACATTTTAAGTTTATCTGAAATAACAGCATACACAACTAACAGAAGTTGAATGTACAAAAGGCACTCTCAAAACCCTATTTTGAATTTCAACTTGCAGCCCAGCATGTTGGTGTGGGGGTAGGGAGAAGGGAGGAACACTTTTTATATATAGCAGGTCTTTGCCTTGAATGACATGGTTTTGTTCAATGTTAGTTTGTTACAACATTGATGAGATGAAGAGTTAAATATGAACTTAACTCTTATTTACATGAATTAGCCAATGGTAAAATTGGTTGTTATACATCATTTTGCTTAAAATCACAACCTATCGAGGACATTAAATGAGGATTTTGAGGAGAAACAAGATGGCGGCATAGGGTAGACACTGTATATGCAGCTGTGAACAACTATTTCAGAAAAACCACAAAAAGAACACACGGACACCACTCGCACCCACAGGACGGCTGGCTGAGTGAAAATCCTACAACCAGAGAAGAGTCTGAGACTCAGAGCAGCAGCGGAAGCAAAGTACAGAGGTACGGAGGCGCGCGCACGGGCTCGGGAAAGGGCTGGTACCGGAGGTCGCGGTTCTTTTCCAAAACGGAGAGAGCCACAAGTCCCCAGCGGCTCTGAACTCCAGCTCCAGACGAGTTTCGGAGGTCCCACAGACACCCAGAGACTAGCATCAG
>PVJC01016626.1:0-33492 GCA_004026665.1 Murina feae | reverse complement strand
GGCAGGCAGTTTCAACTCCATCGCTGGTGCAACGGAAGCCTCCTGTTTGCTTTAGCTCTGTGGCTGCCGGCCACCATATTGGCTGGGTTAATTTGCATACATACTCTGACTGGCTGATGGGCGTGCTTGGCTGGTAGGTGTGGCTTAGGTGTCTCAGAGTGATGGTTAATTTGCATATTACTCTTTTATTAGATTAGATTATTACTTAAAATATTACAAAGAGTAATTGGGACTTTTTTAAAATGTCGCAGGACACAGGACAAACTGTTAAAAATCGGGACTATCCCGCCAAAAGCGGGAGGTCTGGTCACCTTACAAGTGGGACACAGGCCATGCCACCACCCTGGAGCAACACCCCACCAAATCAGTGGTTGATCATTGACCTATGAACCAGGAGGTCATGGTTCAATTCCTGGTTGGGGCGCATGCCTGGGTTTCAAGCTAAATCCTCACTCAGTGTGGGGCATGTAGGAGGCAGCCTGTCAGTGATTCTCTCTCATCACTGATGTTTCTATCTCTCTTTCCCTTCCCTTCTTCTCTGAAATCTCTCTCTTTCTCTCTCTCTCTCTCTCTCTCTCTCTCTCTCTCTCTATATATATATATATATATATATATATATATATGGTATTTTGCTATCAGGGTTTGTAGAACCTTTGGAGGTGAGTAAGGAAAGTCACTTTCTGGTAGGCCCAGGAACCTCAAGATATGGAGGACCTTGAGAAGAGAGGAATTCACTCAGATCTATTTATATTATAGGTGACATCTGATGGCAAGTCCTTGGCTTGCCTTCCTAGCTTCAAGAAAAGTCCAAATTCCAGCAAAGGAGACTTAAAAAGAGCATATCTGGTCATCACTATCCTTGCTGTACTTGTGTACACAATCCAACCAAATTTAATGAGACTAAATTTATTTTGCAAACACATTAGTGTTACTGTGATTATCTCTGGCAGAAACGGGGTGACTATAGATAGGAAAATATGTTTTTATGGAAAATCATCGCATACCCCTGTGGATATCAGTGTCTAGTCTTGTGCATTGCAGTTGCAGTTTTGTTATCTACCTGTATGTTGAAACGGATCTTGAATTCATTTAGTTTTTTCAAATATCTGGCTGTTACACTCCAAACTAAAGTTTCAAATTTTGTCCCACCTTTCTGAAATGAAATAACTTAGTTTATTCTCAATCCTTTGCTTTAAATAAGTTCACACTGCACATGATCTTTATCAATAATAATAATTTTAAAAAGAGGAATAGTAATAATAATAATTTTTAAAAAGAGGATGAAGAAAAACCTCACAGCATCTACTTTGGCAGGATCACAGCTTAAAATCTTAATGTAATTTTGTTCCCTCAAATGGAGATTTGGAGAAAAACTGGGAGAATGAAATAACTTCAGAATAATGTGTGTGGGAGTATTAGGAAATGCAGAGATTTAGACTGAATTGGTTTAAACTGGATGAAAAATTAAACTGCAGTGAAAAATTAGCCCAGGCATTCCATTACCCCCTATGGATTGCTTAAGACGTGTCAGAGCTGCAATGGGAACCAGCTGAGGCTTTCTCATACTTCAGGGCAGAGGAAAACCAAAAGTTAGTCTTTGTAATTTAACAAAACACAGAACTAGCTTTGAACTAATTTAGAACACTTCAAAAAACTGCATTAGGATTTTCAGTTTTTAAGGCTATTTTGAGAAAGAGAAAATTCACCTAAAAGCATTTTATGCCGAAGTCTGTCAGGATGCCTGTTGCCATTTCAAATGTTCGAATTCCATAGGAATTCACTGGCCAAAACTCATACTATTGTGTGACCACGGCAAGATTTCCCTTGTTCTTTCTGGTGTTTCACAGATAAATTGCTTATGTTTCCACTGTACAGCTGTAGATGCCATTTAACTTATTTCTATATGAGAACAAAACAAAAGAATTTCAAATTTATTTATAAAACATTATTATATCAACACTTGCTTCCTTTTACTTTATGAAAATTCATATTTACATATCTTTTATAAATTTTAGAAGTGATTTTTTGTCCCCATTTTTATATTTGACATAAATAATCTTGGCTTGCTATGATTTCTTGCTATGATCATTCCAGATTTGTAATAAATATCTATTTAATGATAACATTGAGTGCCTACCTACAGTAATATCTGGAAGAAATGCATCCCTGGGGTTATGGCAGAGATCAACCTGGAGGTAATAAAACGAGAAAGCATCTTTCATTCCTATCGTTCCCTCTGAGATGACGACAGAAGAACAGGATGGATAGTCCTGTAGTGCCCATTGTAAAGATTTACACAAATTGTTCCTTTCTTTCAGATTGCTGCTACTCTCCTCAGTGTTGCATACTGTCATTAAATTCTCCACCCTCACTATTACAGCTTCCATTACCACCCACATGGCACTCCGGCTTTATCCATGGGTGGCAGATGTTATCACCATATGTCATCCGATCAATTCTCCATTCAAGGGTAATGTAATGTTTGGGGGAAAGCCAACTCACACTTTAGTAAAGGCTTTCTCTGTACTCTTCATGAGCCGTAAATGCAAGCATCCTTTCAACTTCTTGGCTCTGATAGCTAACCAAAAAACCAGCGGGGATCTTAGAGATGCTTTGCATGTTCCTGTGTTAGCCGGGCTCCCTCTCACTGTCACCTGCCAAATTGTTTCCTATTAAGGAGCTTGGCCCTAGTTTGCTTTTGTCTACTTTCATCTCAAATATTCCGGACAGAGAATCATTAGGCAGATGAATACCCGAGAAGTGTAGCAGTTTCAGGTTCTGGTTCACGAGGCTGTTACTTCTTCTTTATTTCCAGTATCTTTATTTCACATCCTTATTCCAGAAGTCGGCACTGCTCGTAGTTTGAAATTCTTCTCCCATGTAATTATGACGGGTAGTTGAATTGAAGACGTGATCAGTTTATTTGTGCAGCTTTGATTTGTGCAAGCTTCCTCGCTCTCTTCTTCTTTCTCCCAACTCTATTCGCAATGTTACTTTGGATTTTATATCTTTCAACGTTTAGTGAACTTATTATTTGCCAGCCACCGTGTATACGCTGCACACCTAAGTGTTAAATACAATGTCATTCTTCCGAATTTTTCACATCACAAATAAAACCTTAGATTATTGTGAAACCAATCTAATCCAAGTCATTGCATTTTCCATCCAAGGTGGGTAATGAAGATGTGGAATGTTTGGGAGAAGAGGAAAAAATTACTTGTGTGTGTTTTTTGTTTTTGTTTTGAAATACATTTTTTATGGGTTTCAGAAAGGAAGGGAGAGTCAAGAGGGATAGAAACATCAATGATGAGAGCAGATCATTGGTTGACTGCCTCCTGCACGCCCCCTACTGGGGATCGAGCCTGCAACCCTGGCATGCGCCTGCCCCTTGACCGGAATCAAACCTGGGACTCTTCAGTCCTCAGGCTGATGCTCTATCCACTGCGCCAAACCAGCTAGGGCAGCAATTACTTGTTTTTATTGATCATAAAATGATCTCCCTCTCAGCGGAAGCTGCCTACAATTCGGCATAGAAATTTCTGTTCACTTTTTTCACAGTTACCAATGATCACTGGACTTGCCTTTTGGCAGGTATTTTCTGTTATTTTATGTCTTTCTTGATCTGTGATAACTGAAAGGTTAACGTTGGTGGTGTAGGGGCCAGCTAAATAGCAATCTCAGGTGGTGAATAAAGAAAAATGGAATTTATTTAAAGAAAAGGGGATGGGGAATGGGGATAGCCAAAGGGAAGGGCTGCATAGCACTGAACCAAAAGGTACTGGGTACATGATGGCAGCAAAAATATACTCAGGACAGTGACACAAGGAAGGGCATAGGAGAAGCAACAGGAGAGCCCAGGCTGGGCTGCTCTGACTCACAGGGAAGTCAGAGAAAGGGGGCGTTGGGGACAGGTTCAGCCCACACAGGGTTAGCCTGGGACCAACTGCCGCTGCCCATTTGCTCCCCTGGTTGCAGCCAGGGCAGAGGGGCATTAGTCAAATGTAGCTGGTCCTCAGGCAGCCATGGCATCACTTGTCTGTTTTTGCTGCTTTCCTGGGCCTGGAGCTGACATACAACTGAGGCCTAAATGTTATCTTTAGGGAGGAAAGGTCAGGGGCCCAAACCACAGGACCAGCAGTATGCTGGGGGAGGAAAGGTCACCCTGGGAACAAAGCTCTTGTTTTCCCAGTCTGGGCTGTTGCTAGGCCTCTGGGGCTTCCTGCCCCGGTGTTCTGTCCTGGGCCCACCATCCTTGCTGTGCTCCTGTATGTCTAACAATAGCAGTCATTATGGTGGCATTTCAAGTACAGACATTCCGCATGTTTTCATAAAATAAATCACACCTTTGAAAAAATTTCTTGCCCTTACTGGTTTGGCTCAGTGGATCGAGCATCGGCCTGCAGACTGAAGGGTCCCAGGTTTGATTCTGGTCAAGGGCATGTACCTTGGTTGTGGGCACATTCCAAGCAGGTGGTGTGCAGGAGGCAGCTGACCAATGTTTCTCTCTCATCGATGTTTCTAACTGTTTATCCCTCTCCCTTCCTCTCTGTAAAAAATCAATAAAATATATTTTTAAATAAAATTTCTTACTATGCTTCCGGAAGACAAGTAAGTTTGTGAGCATTTTGGGCAACATGAAATAATGCCTTTAGAACCAAAGTGATATCAATCTTTTAATGAGTTACAACCGATGTTCAAACATCATCATAGTTTAAGGTTTAAATTCCTTGTTCTTGAATTAAAACTTTATATCCACCTCTGATGAAAAGCATCTACTCTGTTGTTTACTGGTACTGACCTGTAAAGTTTTCTGTAGCTTATTCTCATTTATTTTATTAGGCTCTCCCTAGGAAATGTGAATAGAAGAAGCAAGACACTTGGATATGTTTTATGTTTCTCAAGAATATTTTATTAATATCCCTTGATTGTCATAAAATTAACAACCCTATCTGCAGCTATTTTTAGTATGAATCTCTAAGGAAACCGTGTTACTAGTTTTCTTTGGACTGAGAGTATCTCCTTACTAAGAAAAATAAATTTTTTGATACATCATTTGATCCACAATCCTCTTCTAACTTAAATGTCATATTTGGTGATAGTTTTGGTGTTGCTCACTTCCTCCCCCTCAGGAAGGTCATAGATATAGTGACCAACCTTGTGCAACTGCACGTGCAGAACAGCAGTTAGATATCACCTAGTATTTTCTTGTTCCTGGGCCCACATCCGTGTACTGTCTCAATAATATCACTTACATCTGGAATTTTAAAAAGCCGAACTTGTGCAAACAGAGGACAACATGGTGGTTACCAGAGGAAGGGGTCGGAGAGGTCAGGACAGATATTGTCTAAGGATACAAACTTACAAACAATAGTAAATAAGCCTTGGATAGCTAATGCACAGCACAGTGACTATAGACAGCAATACTGCATCATAATCACTAAATTTGCTAAGAGATCAGACTTAATTATTCCAACCATGGCAAAGAAAGGACGGTTATGCAGCATGATAGAGATGCTAGCTAGGATGACAATAGCTATCATACTGCAATATATAAGCATATTAAATTAACATATTTTACATCCTAAATTTACACAGTGTTATATGTCAAATATATTTCAGTGAAAAAAATTAATACAAATAAAACTTAAATGTGCATTGGACTCACTTATGGATCTTGTTGAAATGGTGATTTAGCTTGCTGGCGTAGGGCCCAAGACTCTGCCCCACAGCAAGCCCCTGGAGACGTGTAGTTCAGTGAGCCGCCCCTCCTATCGCAAAGCCTTAGACCTCGCTGTGGCCTTCGATGGAGCCTTTTCTCAAAATTCTCTATTTCTTTGGATTTTGCTACACCAGTCTTTTGGGGGGACTCTCCTCCTTGCTAACTGTTCCTCTTAAGTCTCTTTTCTTCATAGCACTCCCTCTGTTTGTTCTTTATGAATGCGAGTCATCCCCAACGCTTCATCCTCAATTTCCTTCTTTTTCTAGAGTAATGATTCCCTAAGTTTGGTACACAAAGAAAGTTAGCTTGGAAATATATTGAAAATGGAGCTTCTTAAGCCCACTTCAGAGCCTCTGATTCAGTGGTGTGGGCTGGAGTCCTAGTCTGTACTTTTAATTTTTGGAAATAAGTTTCTTAGACCACAATTTTGAGATTAGCCCAAAGGCACTCATTCACTTTCCACTGCATTGACCATACCACAGATAGTCTCCAAATTGTACCTAGACCTCAGACCTATCCATGATTTAGCTGAGTACATATTATTCCAATCTGGATATTCAAAACAATTCAAATGTCCCAACTCAGTTTATCTCCCCCAACTCTATCACCTCTTCTTTTCCCTTTATCTAAGATAATGATGCCTTAATCAAACAGAAATAATCTGGTTTGAGTTTGTGTCCAAAGAACACTTGTCTACTGAGTCGCTGACCTAGAATAGTTGGCATAAAAATCACCTGGGGTGCTGAATCACAAAGTTCTCAAATGCTAATTCCTTAAGGGGGGGGGAGTACAAATCTGCATTTTTAAACTATTACATTTTATTTTTTTAATTGATTTCAGAGAGGAAGGGAGAGAATAAAAGACAGAAATATCAATGATGAGAGAGAATCATTAATCAACCACCTCCTGCACATACACCCTCACACTGGGGATCAAGCCCACGCACCTGGCATGTGCCTGCCTAGGAATTGAGCCATGACCTCCTGGTTCATAGGTTATTTAATTTCCGCTGCTTTGCAAAGGCTAAGCTGAAGGCAGAACCCCCAGCTGACACTCTATCCACTGAGCCAAACTGGCCAGGGTGTGTGTGTGTGTGTGTGTGTGTGTGTGTAACCATTGAGCCACACCAGCAGGGCAGATCTGCATTTTTAACTTGCTTCCTAGCAATGGTTCTGATGCAGATGACCCAGACCTCTAGTTTTAGAAATGTTGTTCTAGGGATATTTTCAGCTCTTCCCAGCTGTAGGACCACAGGGCCTTTAAAAGCATTTTCCAAGGCAGGGGGCTTAGGATGGAAATAAGGGATGGTTTCACTCTCCCCTTATCTCAAGCAGAGCCTCCCAAAGCTACTCCAAATAACTGCACACAGTAAACATCATTGCCCTTCTACCTATAGTCAGTTTCAGGTGAAGTTACCAGCCACTCCCCTTCTAACGGTATAGACACTCCTAAACCCTTTCATACAATTATTTCTAGACTATCAATACTTACCCTCATGACAGTTACTCTTGGAAATGAAGAATATTTTCTTGTCATCTCTCTCTCTCCTTTTTTCTCTCCTTAGTCTTATTTCCATATTACTTATTTAAGAAATTAAGTTGCAAAGCCTATAAATATCTCAGGTAGGCAGTAGATACCTCTAAGATAGAGATAACATCCATTGTTTAATTTACATCTCTCCAGGAAAACATTATCAGACTACCTTGAGAAGCAGAAGCTCAATTAATAGTTCCTTTTATCATAAAGAGTTATGGTTTGTATTATATTTTGAATATCTATAATAATAAAAGCATAATATGCTAATTAGACTGGACAGCTGAACAACCTTCTGGATCTTATTCTGGACATCTTTTTAGATGAAGGTGCGGTGGCAGGGGCCAAGGCAGAGTTGTTAGGGGTGATCAGGCAGGCAGGCAGAGTGGTTAGGGGCGATCAGGCAGGCAGGCAGACTGGTTAGGGGTGATCAGGCAGGCAGGAGAGCAGTTAGAAGCCAGCGGTCCTGGATTTTGAGAGGGTTCAGGCTGGGCTGAGGGACCTCCCCCCCAACCCCTCCTGCACAAATTTTGTGCACCAGGCCTTTAGTTAAGAATATAATGTGTAAATGTAGATAGACATATAGATATAGATGATGATATAGATGATGATATAAATATAGATGTATAATTTAGATATAGATATAGATGATGACATAGATAGAGATATAGGTATAGGCATAGATATATAGATATAGATATAGATATAGATATAGATATAGATATAGATATAGATATAGATATAGATACAGATATAGATGTAGATATAGATATAGATATATGGGTATAGGTATAGATATAGATAGTTTGAAATCTTTGACAGTCTCTACCTAACATCCTTTAAGCTGTGGATTCTTTTGTTTTGTTGCCTTAAAGAATTCTAATGTGGTGTTTTCCCCCATTGTTCTTTTACACATGTTATACTTTTTAGTTCGGACATGAAATGATTTTGCCTAAGGTTACTAGAATAAAATTGGAGTTTAATTAGTCACTTTGAGACCTGGCAACTAAGTGCTGATTCCTTTTTAATCTTTAACAAGCTCCATTATTTATACAGACAAATTGATGCCAACATTTAAGAAATATGAAGTAGTGCAAACCACACAATTTTGAAATATTTGAATACGCTAATATTCAGGATAACATATGTTTTTCCTACTGATTAGGCTTTGACACTGGTTTTAAATGGAAACAGTGCCAAACAGGTTGAAATGCAAATAGTATGATCCATCAATGCATAAGGTCTCAAGTCAGTTTAATTTTATCTCTTTGCAAGACTCTATATGCATAATATCATCTTGATGTTCAGCCTCAACTTCGTCTATCTGCATATCAAAATGTGCAATGAGGGGATAAATTTTTTGCACTGGGCAAAACAGTGGGAGCTGAATTAATAGGCAATTTACCTAGCTTTCACTGTGTTCTGCTTTGATTTCAGTTGAGTGAGGATTGATTGACCTTGTTTTCCTAAATCTAAAGCAAGGCATTTACTTCAGCTGAGTTCACCTACAGATATTTTTCATAGGAGCTGTATCTTTCATCTCTTTATTCCTTTCTTCTCCGTATTCTTTTTCTCCACTTCCTTTCTCTCTCCCAGCTGCAAGGATTTGTCTTCCAAAAGAGTGGGGGTGGGAGGGAGCAAAGGAGGGAGGCAAAGCGGGGAGCAGGAACCAGAGAATGCCAGGATCTGGCTTTTGTTATTGGTTGGCTGCTGCCTGATGGATGGAAGAGGGAGGAGTGAAGTCTTCAGTCTGATCTGACGGAGCAGAAGTACAGAAACCATATTTACAGGTAAGGACAAACAAGAAGATAAAATGTTACTTTTATTCAAAAGAAAATGCTTCTTACTTCACGCTAAGAGAATTTTGTAATAGGAGAGTCATTCTGCAGACATTTCCTGAAAGTATGTCCTTTTCCTTGCTTGAGGGAGCTTTGTAGTGAGTTGTTCTTTCTCCCTGCAGAATCCTTAGCGGATAGAGACACCAGAGGCATGTCTTATCCTGGGTAACTTTCTAAGCATGCGTTACTGAACCAAAATTAATTGATAAAATGAGTCGTCATGTGCCTTTTTTGCTTTTACTTAAGCTTATGTTGTTAGGAATCAAAGGAGAGCTCGGGAAATTCCACAGGTCCTGGGAAAATGGACCTTTCTCTAAACATACAATTTCATGTGGTGTCTTCTAATATTTATGATACAGTGATGGCTTAGAAAAATAATTTTTGCTTGCCGTAGACCCTTTTAGCACTAATTTAGAATGAGTGATTTATGTGCATTTAATTCCATTTAACTTTCTTTATTGATAAATCTTATACTATTGAATAGTTGCATCATTTTATTTAGTAAATTGTAAGCGTATCTTATACATAAACTCTGTATTTGTCTATATGCATGGGACTGCATTCATTTTAAAAGCACAGAAACCTATTTGGGAAAAATTAAACATTACCATAAAAATTACATCATAATAGGCCAGTTTCATTGCTAGTTTCATTTATCAATAAAATATAACTGGATAAGAATTCCATCATAGTATTTACATTGTTGGGGGTATTTCTAGGCAATATTTTTTAAAACTCAAAAGTTAAGATTTTACTTTACCAGTGGCTTAAATGTGTTAATATTGTCTCCCCCTCCCCCTATTTAGGGAAAATAGGAAAGTTCCAGATATGTAGAGTGACACACTTACAGTAACTACATTAAAAAATTTTACTCCAAGTCATTTTATTTTATTATTTTCTTAATTCATAAATATAGGTCAATAAGGGTGGAGTAACCTTTAAAACACTGAGTTTTTTTTTAAGAAAGATTATTACTGACCTGGGCCCACTGGCAATTAATTGATACTAGTTGATTGTAATAACAAAATAAAAGTCTTTCAATGATGTAATTGATTACATCATTTCAATGAAGTAATATATTTTTAAAATACTTTTTTAAATGAATTACAAATTAATAGGAATGAATATAAATAATTTCTAAGGTTTGGGGGAGTCCTGTTTTTGCTTTTTGTAATTTAAAAGATGGGTTTTATCTTTAAATAGCAGACAAAAACAACATGTCTTGCAAAATTTTTAAAAAGGGGAGGGAAACTCTGAATACTGGGTAAAAATTATCTAAATGAATGGAAACTATCTTAAACTTCCTAAATGTACTAAATACAGAGAATACTATGTTTACATACTTAAGTGTCATATTGACCCAAGCAAACACTCCTGAATGGTTTATGTTGAACTATTTCTGGATTTCAAAAATTATTGTATGATACTGAGCCATTGCTATGTTTCTCATTATTGATGCTTTTGGTCATGATTTTTAAAACAAAATGGTAGTAGAAATTAATCCAGCCCCAAGGTTGGAATTTGGGGTGACATATGAGACCAGATATTCACTGCCTGATATGTGTTAGAGAAAATAAGCGAAGGCAGTTATATGTTTTGAAAATTAAAAATTCCAAGTACAGCTAACTCCAGGAATGAAGGAGACTTGATGAAAATGAGAGAGCAGAGTTCCACGTGGTTTTAAATTATTCCGTTTCCTTGGAAACCAGCTGCTGCAGATGCATGTTGCTTCCTTTGGCTAAAAATATCATCCTTTTAATAATCACTCAGGGAAAGGTTCTGAATAAAACCAGTGTATTGTTGCTGCTTTTTATAATTTCCGTAATGGTTCACGTATTTTGGATGAAATGTAGATAAAGCCTTTCTCAATAAGCATCTGCTGTTATCCGCTGGCAGAGGTCGGTGAGAGCTATCTCCATGAGATAGCTGTGGTAGTTTTTACTGCAGAGACTACAGGAGAGGGAGAGAGAGAAAGCGAGCTGAAGTGGGGGCATATTAGATTGAGAATTTTTTTAACTTAAATATTCAGACCATATTTCATTAATGCAGTTATTTCTTTACCTTTGTGATCTATCTAATATATAAAAAATTACACATTGCAACAATCTAAAAGTGGTTTAATATTATTAAACAGCACCTAAAAATGATTTTATGTTATTAAGGTAATATATTTGAAACTTAATAAAAATTATAAATTCATATGTGCGCTTTTTGTTTTATTAGAAACCTTTTGCTTTTATGGAAATAAAAATTTATTTTATCTAAGTTTTCTTTATCATCATATTTTACCCTAGGTAATGTCTTAAATTAAAACACTTTCATTACAGATTGTTATTATCTCAGTTATTTGGTGAGGAAAGAAAATTATCATAAAATTATTACTTTTTTCTATTTTATTGTAATTTAGATGAGATTTCTAACTCTATTTTCTCTTTTGTCAGTTGTTTTTGACATAATACTTTATTTTCATAATATTAAACTTAGTCTTTTAGATTTACTATTAGCAATTTAGCAAATAAAGTATCATGAGATTAAACCATGTTTTAGTGTATTTAGTATTTGGCCAATACATTACTTAAAGTTAAATGAATTTGGTATGTAAGTATGTTATATTTCTTTAAAAAGTTAGTATAAAGGGAAGTATTTAGTTTTTATCAATTAACATGAGCAAAACACGTTAGTGGTAGTAATTTTCAGCATAAATATAGATGACCTTAAAGAATATGCTGACAAGTTAGACTAGTAAATGGAGGCTGCAATCTGTGCAAATAATCCTCATTTTAAGGCACAATCAAAATTATCAAGTATATTTTAAGCTCCTGAAAATAATTCATTTCATAGTCTTACTCTTAACTGCAGATAATTTTTAAATACTGTTTATTAGTAGTATCTCTTTACTGCTTTATACTTCTTTATTTGCTAGAAGTAGCTTGCCATATTCATATGTGAGTTTACAAGGATCTTTACGTCTCACAAAATGTATTCAGGAAAATGAAATATTAATAGCTTCCTCTATAATATAGCTAGATAACTTAATATCTGTAATGAAAATATGCTGATTTGGCAAGTAACTCTATATTACTGGGAATGGAAGGGTGGGATTTAAAAGAAACAGAAATTATACCAAGGCAGAAAGCTTCGGTCAGGTTTCACATTGTTATGTAGTTAAGATACAAACTAATGAAAAGGCACATTAACAATTGTACTATGGTAGGTCACAATTGAAAAATATTGATCAGAAGATATTTTTGACTTAGTACATGTTTACTGCCTAATAATCCTATATAATAAAAGGCTAATAAGCAAATCAACTGAATGGTGGAACACCCAGTAGCTATAATGCACACTGACCACCAGGGGTGCAGATTCTCAATGCAGGAGCTTCCCCCTGGTGGTCAGTGCACTCCCACAGGGAGGCACCACTTAGCCAGAAGCCGGACTCACTGCTGGCAAGCACAGCAGCAGTGGCAGGAGCCTCACCTGCCTCCACAGCAGTGCTAAGGATGTCCAACTACTGGCTTAGGCCCACTCCCCTGGGTGCTTCCAGACTGCAAGAGAGTGTAGGCCAGGCTAAGGGACCCACCCTCCCTTCCACCCCCCTCTTGAGTGCATGCATTTCATGCACGGAGCCTCTGGTATAATATAGGGCTTATGTTAAGTATAGAATGGGGATTGGTTCACAACAGCACTATTACTCTTTATTTACCATTTTGTGAATCAAGGAGCAAGTAATGGATTTAATTAGCAACCTAACAATCACATTTGGATGTTTCACACATCTCCTTGCATCAGTTGACAGATCATTGGATTTCTGTCAATTGTTTTGATCTCAGTTATATTAGACTAACTAGTTTGAACTGAAAATTGTTAAATACACATACTGTGAGAATACAGACTCAATGTAGCTTTTGAAGCATTTAATTCAAGATTATGATGACCTTGATAAATGTCAATACTAATTCTAAGGATCATGCTTTAGCAAAGAATCCACTTGACATGAGATCACATTTGCCCTTCATTTTAGTCTCATGGCTGAAAAAGTAAATAGTAGCCATATGATTTATTTCCAAAGAGTCTTTGTATTCTAGTTAGATTAAGAGCTTAACATATCTTTCAATATAACAAAAAAGGGTGGTGCATACAACACATTTCTGTATTTCTCCTGACTCACATACACATTTACAACAATATTATTTTAAACAAAAACGTCAACCACAAGGTAAATGTAATTCTTATGTAGATGTTTATATCTTTATATAATGAGTATGAAGTTATTCGGCAGATACTCATTTGATTTTCATTATTTTCCTTTGAATATTTTAGTCTCTCATGGGAGCGGCCTGTAGAGATCATTCCTTCCTGGATTGCTCATTTTCCTATGAAGGAAATAAGATGCAGTGTCACAGTGATTTTTTAGTGAGGAAACCAGATAATTTGCTTAGGCAAAATCACAGCAGCCCAACACAGGCTCGCCCATCCTACCCTTTTCTTATACCCTCCCAATGGCAGACACTCATTACATTTAGACCCTAATGCATTCGTTACTGGGTGAAAGAAAAGCAGAGTTTAAGAGGACTATGAAAAGTGAAAAATCATGGCGTGGCCAGATGATTCCCAATGCAGAACCACATAGGACTTTTGGAGATGTGCAGACGCTCCCCTTGGTATTCTGTGAGCCTGATCGCTTTGACTTACTGTCACAGTGCCCCTGACCTTCTGTGAGTACGTTGTCAATGTGAAAAATGCATTTCAGCTTTGTTTTCTAGTAAGTGTTGATATAGTTAGTTGTCATACTGTGGATATATCACATTACATTTAATAAATGACACAAGTAATTTCCTAAACAGGACTCCTGAATCTGTTTACAGAGATTTTTATTTCCTTTCTATCCCACTTAGGCTGGTCACAGGAAATCAATATTTGTCATTCATCCTCACCCAGGTAATTCTGGTTGTAATGCTGTCAGAATATCAGAGGAGAAGGATGATGGGAAAGGCTTTCTTTCAAAAGTTATTTAAAAAAAAAATCTTGCTTTGCTTTCTCAAAATTTCTTTCTTGAAACTTATAAAACTCATATTTCAAATGTTAGATTGTCTGGCCACTATGATCTGAGTCAGTAAAGGCCCACGAGTGGACCCTCTCATGCTGGTCCCTGAAGTCCCCTAGGACTGAGCCACATGGTAACTCTGAGCTTGAGGACTCCAGTATAAGCTTCTATATTAAGAGATCTTCACACATCTGATGGGCAGAGCCAATGAGAGCAGCTCAGGGTCACCGAGGCCTATCCCATGGCCCTTTCGTGCAGTCATTACAGGCACTTCCTTGACCTCTCTATAACCTTTTATTCAGCTATTTCAATTTAACTCTAGTACTAGGTGGCTTCTTTTTCCTTGCATCAGCAACACCTGATATAATGCCTAATACATATTATGTGGTCCCACCTTGTTTTGCTGACTGAATAAATGAGTGAATAATCTGGTCAGATAGTCGTCTTACCCTTTTCTTATGCCCTCCCAATGTCAGACACTCATTACATTCTAAGATAGTCCCTTCCTTTCATGTGCTTCTCTGTTAATGCTCTTTAAAGTGACAACTTCCATGTCACTTAGATGTCATTAGGCCATGAAAAATTTTGTATTGTAGACATTTTATTATGTGCACTCCATTTGAGCTCTCCTACTTTACAGGGAATTTTGTCCCCATTTCATGACTCTGTACTGTGCTATTTTGTAATACCACTTGTTCTGTTTCCAATATACATATACACACCGGTCATCCAATAGTACATCCATGGATTGATCGCATATTAATTATAATTTTATATTAACTTGTAATATAAATGTTAAATAATACAGTGATATTGTCCATCTGGTGTGGCTCAGTGGCTGAACATCAACCCATTAACCAGGAGGTAATGGTTCAAATCCTGGTCCAGGCACATATCTGGGTTGCAGGGTCAGTCCCAAGTAGGGGGCATGCAGGAGACAGTCAATGGTTCTCTCATCATTGATGTTTCTATCTTCTCTCAGTCTGCCTTCCTTTCTCTGAAATCAATAAAAACATATTTTAAAAAGAAAATATAGTAATATGTATTTTACCTGTATCTGAGTGCATATATACCACACACACACACACACACACACACACACTCTTATGCGTTGAATCCCCACACCTTTGATTAAAATTAAAATTATTCAGAAATATTGTTCTGCTCTTCTGCCATTTATATTGTGTTCTGATGAACAAGTCCAAGCCATAATGCTTGGCAAGTAACAATGCTGAATCAGGACAAAGAAGCCAAGTGTATATGCTGAGAGTTAATACAGCTATTTTACTGGAGTTTAATATGTCAGAAGGTAAAGGTAAATGTAAGCAGATAATATGGGACATGAAGAAGTAAGTGTCTACCGCAGCCAGGTAGAACTGATAAAAAAAAAAAAAAAGTGGATATATGCCCTGATGTGATATCTGGGAGTCTGACAACAAAGAGTGATTGCTAATATATCACAAATGTGTTCAGTTCATTTATATGGGAACTGTACTGTGGTATACATTTATACTCTTTAAATGGATGATTCAGTCACCCAGCCAGCATGCCTGTTTCTAAAAATGCTTTCTCTGAGCTAATGGGGTCTTGTAACTTGGCTTACCTATTAGTTCTGTAGGTGGTGCAGCATAATGATTGATGGAATGTGTAATGGACTCTGCAATCATACAGACTGTAGTTCAGCTCCAGACATGGCATCTTACTGCTGGTGTAAATTTGGACAAGTTATTTAAACTATCTGAGCCAGTTTCCTTTTCTATAAAATCAGCTATCTAACTGTGTGATATTGTAAAGATTGATAGGTCTGTGTAGAACATTTTTTACCATAGAATTTGGGCGTAGGAACTGCATGTAACTTTAGTTGCTATTGCTAGTCATCCTTTTGGTTTATAAGCCAAGAATGGAAGGAGCAAAATAATCCTGAAGGTTTTCAATAACTTCCTAAATATTATTTCTCATTAAGGAATTACAAATAAAAACAAAAACAAAAATTCTTCTATATTGGCTAGTTTTTCTATTTTTTTTCCTATTTATACAGTTAAATCATTGGACATCAACTGGTTAAGTTAGTGTTATATGAGATGTTAGAATTTTGGAGGCAATTCTAGTGGTGAAGAGTCAAGAATCAAGGAAGAATGTGCTGATTAAAAGTATGTTCATCAAATGCCAGAATAGCTTAGGTTCGAATGCTGCCTGTAGCTATTAGCTCTATGACCTCGGCCTCATTATCTAACTTTTCTGTGCTTCAGTTTTTAATCTGAAAAATGGAATGAACCATATGGGCATGATGAAGATTACATGAGTTGATATATGTTGTATTAGTTTTCCACTGCTATGTAACAAAATACCGCAAACTTAGCAACTTAAAATGATGCCCACTTATTAGTGTATAGTGCTATAGGTCCTGCACAATGTAGCAAAGTTCACGTGGCTGAAATTATGGTCAGCTCAACTGAACTTTTGTCTGATCACTCTGGAGGCAAATCTATTTCCAAGCTCTTTTTGACAAAATTCAGTTCCTTTTGGTCATGGGACTGAGGTCCCTGATTTCCTCCTTGCTGGAGCCCCTCTCAGCTTCTAGAGACCACACACATTTCATTTCATGTGGCCCTTTCCATTGTCAAAGTCAGCCACAGGATCTTGCACTGAACCCTTCTCACGCTTCATATCTGACCCCTAGATTTAACGTGTTCACGTGGATAGGCCAGGCCCACCTGGACAATCTTCCAGGTCACCAATTTGGGACCTTAATTACATATGAAGACTTCCTTTGCCATAAATGGTGCCTGGAATTATGGGAGTAATATCTTACCATATGTGTAATCTTGGGATTATAAAAAAACGCACACTTAGAGGGTCAGGAATCTTTTTTTAAAAATATTTTTTATTAATTTTTTACAGAGAGGAAGGGAGAGGGACAGAGAAGTTAGAAACATTGATCAGCTGCCTCTTGTACACCCCCTACTGGGGATGTGCCCGCAACCCAGGTACATGCCCTTGACCAGAATCGAACCTGGGACCCTTCAGTCCCCAGGCCAACTCTCTATCCACTGAGCCAAACCAGTTAGGGCGAGGGTCAGGAATCTCGTATACAGCTTATGCTACAAAGTTCCTGGCACATAGTAAATGCTGTATGTGCCTTTGTATCTGAAAAAAATAACAGAAATGTTTTAAAATAGCAATGTCAATAGTAATGGCAAGTATATGGTAATGTGACATGCCAATCCACCATTAAATATGTAAATTGGTAGAAACTTTCTGCCAGGTAATTTAGCAATGTGTATTAGCACAGTAATTCCACTTTTAGAATTCATCCTAAAGATATATCAGAGGTATACACAAAGACAACATGAAATAAAATATGATGTATGATGATTTATAATAATAAATACTTTTTTTAAAACCCACACATCTCCTTTAAAGTGTTAGTTGACATTATGGCATGGCTATTCAATAAAATGCTATGTAGCCTTAAGCACAAAAATAAAAATCAAATAAGACGAAAACACATAGTTTTGAAAGTTATTTAATGAGAAGGAAACATGCTCATGTTATAAGTAGAAAAATCATAGGTTACAAAATTGCATATATAGTGTTAATCAATTCACACTCCTTCCTGGAGTGTGAGGTGGCATTTTGACAACACAAGGTCACTTGACAAGGGAGGGAACTCACCCTACAAGTCTCCTCAGATTGCTTTAGGTAAAATTGGGCTTCTAGAGACTTCTAAGGGAGTCCCAGTATCTTCATGGAGTTTGAGGTGGGCTTTTGCAACACAGGATCACCTGACATTGTCCTTCTAGTTGTGCTCATTCAGCAACAGCGTCCTTTAAAGACCTTATCTCCCCTAGTTTTCTGTGCTGTTGTCATCCGTTCAATGCCTCAAAGTGCACATAGAATGTCTGGTCTCTCACTCCTAATTCATAGCTCTCCTTTATACTACATAATCTGGCTAAATTATACCCTTAGCCAAGATTTTAGAGAATTGCTTTTGTTTTGTTTTAGTTATAATGCAAGGCATCTGGAGTACATAATAGGTATCCATGAAGAATGTAGAAGTTAACGGTTACTAGGAGAGCACCTGCAGTGCATATTCTAACACTGTAAAACAGCTACTCATAATCCCATGTTACAGATAAGAAAATATGGCTCAGAGAAATCAATTAGCTTGCTGAAGAACTATGTAAGATATGGTGAAGGCTGATGTTCAAGCAACTGGCTTCATTCACCCTCTCCACCATTCCAGTGATTCCTGGGACTCTATTTTTTTAAATCTCCCCAAGACATATTAATGATTAGCCTCGTCTAAGTTTTACAGCATTACATATCACCACTTTTCTATACCTAAAGGCAAATGAGTGGTAACAGTGCAGATTGCTTTTTTCTCCTGAGCTTTTTCTAGCTCCAGCCTCTCAGATCTTAAACTACAAATTAACCCATATGTGTTTTGTGGGGTTTTTTTGTTTTGTTTTGTTTTGTTTTTTTTTTGCTGTTGTTATTAATCCTCACCCAAGGATATCTTTTCCATTGATTTTTAGAGTGGGAGGGAGAGGGAGAGACACACAGAGAGAAACATTGATCTAAGAGAGACACATTGATTAGTTTTCTCCCCCACGCACCCCAACTGGCCCTGGGGATTGCACCTGCAATTGAGGTACATGCCCTTGACCAGGATTGAATCCGAGACCCTTCAGTCCTTGGGCCTAACTGGCCAGGGCAATGGATGTGCTTTTAATTAGGGGATCCAGATAACAACACAAATTCATATTAAAGCAAGTCTTCCCATTTTCCTCTCAACACAAAGGAAGATGTACCAAATTCTCTGAACTTTGGAATGAGCATTTCTCCATAGATATTATAACCCAGGCTTACTTCTTCTACCTCTTACTCTTTCTGTGACTGATAAATTCTTGATAAAAACCAATGCCAGATCTCTCAAGTCACAAAAATGTCCATTTTTCTTTTGAGGAGTTCCCTCCATCCGTCTCTGACTCTCCCTCATGTCCTACTTTCCCCTCCAAATTCCAAGGACCATTCAATCTACTTTTGTTTTTACTCACCTTTATTCTGCATCCATCACTAACTTCAATTTCCTGTCTCCACTCTTACTCTGATTTTTACCTATTAACATCTGATAATCAATCCACATCCCCGGGTAACTAATTCTTCATATCAGAAGCAGTAGTGAGAAAATCATTTTATATAGCTTTCAAAAAGAATTATTGTATATAGGAGTAGTAATAATACAGTATTCTCATCCGATAAAGAAAATCTGGGAAACATAGAACCCTGTTAAAGGATTCTGAATAGAATTTTAAAACTTTTGACTTCTAACAAATATTGTAATCTTAGGTGCCAAAAAATATAAATAAGCCATATGTACTTTTCTATTTTCTAACAGTTTCTTCCAGCCATGTTTCCTCAGTGGCATTCTGTGTTTACAGTGACTCTTAATGTCGTTTAGGATTTCCTTCACTTGATACATGGATGGAACAGTCTCAATCAAGGACATTTGCAGTAATTGTTTTCTCCCTCAGGCGCTCTCCTTTCCCACCTATTACTGCAGACATCTGCATAGGGGTAGAATCTCAAACTCTCACATTTTGGCTTCTCCTGCCTGATCTCACCAACTGTTGCCATGGAAATAACTGTAGCTTTGCAATTTTAGTACTACAACCAGAGTACACTACAGTGAAATGAGATTGGCAAACCCAAATGAGGATGAGTCTCTCTCTCCCAACAAGTGTCTATTATGCTTTGGGATATTTCTCGCCTACCCTTGCTCTGTGTTTAATCAGATGTCTAATTATATAGTTCAGTCTTTCTTTAATGACTTAGTGCAAGATTCAAGGTCAACAGAAACTAAAAGCATAAATGGAAGCAAATTCATGCACAACTTATTTACATGGATTTCATCACAGTTAAGGAAAATTTTCCAAATAGTTTACTGTAACTAAAAATTTAAGGTATATCAATATTTTTTTAAATCTATCAACAGTCCTCAGTCTTTACAAGCAATTATTCTAAAACTTTCTTAAATTAGTTAAAAATAAGAGCAATCTCTTCAACCAAATAATGGTCATATTAGGTCATCAAATGACTTTTTAAGTTGGAGATTGTCTGGCTTTCAAATAGGGTTAACCCAGAGCCAGGGTCCTAAAACTCTGGCAGTAGCAGGCAGTGGCTGTGTATTTGACTTTTAAAAAAAAAACTTGAATAAGAAATTTTAGGGAGAACAGTGGGTAAAATAATAATTAACTCTTTGCCTTCATTTTTCTACAAATAAGTAAATTCTTGATAGTGGTCACCATCCATATATTTGTTCTTATCTACCAAATTAAAAATGTATTCCTTTAGCCCTTTGGGGTGATAAAGGAAAATGTACTTTTTCATTCTTAATTTACAAATTTACAAAAAGGAACACCACAGAGTGGTACAATGTATCAGAACTGATCCTATTTGAGACCTAGCTTGTAAGATGGCCTCCACAATCCTATCTAATAGAAGAGTAATATGCAAATTGACCATCACAAGATGGTTTCCCCCATGTGGTCAAAGATGGCCACCACAAATGTCCACCAAGGAAGGGCAGTTGGGAGGGACCCAGGCCTGCAGGGGAAGGCAGTTGGGGAGAACAGGGTGGCAGAAGAGGGAAGTTGGGGGGGACCCAGGCCTGCAGGGGAGAACAGTTGAGGGGGACCCAGGCCCGCAGGGGAGGGCAGTTGGGAGGGACACAGGCCTGCAGGGGAGGGCAGTTCTGGGGGACCCAGGCCTGCAGGGGAGGGTAGTTCTGGGGAACCCAGACCTGCAGGGGAGGGCAGTTGGGGGGGACCATCCTGGTAGGGAGAAGGCAGTTAGGGGCAATCAGGCCAGCACAGGAGCAGTTAGGCATTGATCAGGCTGGCAAAGGAGTGGTTAGGGGCAATTGGCAGACAAGAGGCCGGGAGCCAGCAGTCCTGGATTGTAAAAAGGATGTCCAACTGCCCATTTAGGCCTGATCCCACTGGTGGCACTGATTGAAAAGGGTGCAGGGAGGGCTGAAGTATACCAACCCCACCCCCTACTCCCACTCCATGCACGAATTTCATGCACTGTGCCTCTAGTCTATCTAATAATAGGATAATATGAAAATTGGTTGGGACACCATCAAAATGATGACTGATAAGCAGGCTGCATGCTCAGCAGGCTTAGGTGGGTGGGGCCTTGAAGCAGGTACAGGGGTGAGGCAGTGGCAGAGGCCTCTGTCTCCATGCACCTGTGCCGGGGTTAGGCAGGCATGCTCAGAGGAAGGCCTCCACTATGGTCCCACTCCTGGGGATCACAGACCTCCACCGCAACCTGGCCTGGAGTCCTCAGGTCTCTCCTGGCTCTGGCCTACCTCTTTGGAGCCATCCATCGAGGAGCCCCGGATGGGTGGGCAGGGCCTACCTCTTTGGGGCAATGGATTGCAGGGCTCCCGCACTGTGAAAGGGCATAGGACAGGCTGGGGGATTCCCCCCCCCCAAAAAAAAAATGCATGAGTTTTGTGCACTGTCTACTTGTTATAAAATAATTGGGAAGGCTAAAGACAGAGGTGGTTCTAGGTAAAACATTGCTTTGATCTTTCCTCCTCTTCTAACATTTTTTTTAAATTATTTCCCCTCAAAAGAAACAAATAATCTCTCTAGCCCTCACACTCATTAGATTTCCTGACTTTAACTGCTCATCTAGCCACTAAGTCATATCTTTCTTAATTCTTAATCTTTTTCTTCTTCTGTCAAATTTACCTTTCCCTTTACACAGGCTTTATGAAATGACAGGTCAATGAGTATTCCTTCCACATTATAAACCAGGCTGTCACTACTATTAAGTCCTATAGTGACCTCCATCTCTTCTAGAGTAATAGCCCAAATCCTCACAGGCTCTACACACTACAGCCCCCAGTACCTGTCTAACCTCATTGCCTACTATGCCCAGCCCAGGGCCTTGGTACCATTCCTTTGACTCTTCCCCCAGATGGCAAAATTGCCAGCTCTCTCACCTCTTCCATGTCTCAATGCTACTTTCTCACTGTGACATTAGCTCATCAAAAAGTAGAATATCCTGCCCTGCTAGTGTGGCTCAGTGGTTGAGCATCAACTCATGCACCAAGAGGTCACAGGTTAGATTCCAAGTCAGGGCACACACCCAGGTTGTGGGCTTGATTCCCAGTAGGGGTTGCGAAGGAGGCAGCAAATCAATGTTGATGTTTCTCTCTCATTGATGTTTCTTTTTGAACCAAACTTTAAACATATTGTTGTTATTTTTTTAATTGACTTCAGAGAGAGATGAAGGAAGTGGGAGAAAGAGATAGAAACATGAATGTGGGTTGACGCTCAACCACTGAACCATATCAGCCAGACTCTCATGCATGTTTCTATCTTTCCCTCTCTCTACCTCTCTCTCTAAAATCAATAATTTTTATTAGATTATATATATAATAAAAGAAAAACATGCAAATTGACCGCACCACCGCTACACTCAAAGCCACGCCCACCAGTCAATTAGAGTGAGTATATGCAAATTAACCCAACCAAGATGGTGACTGGCAGTGACAGACCTGGAGCAAGTAGGAGGCTTGTTTGCCCCCACAATGGAGGAAGCCAAGCTTTCCACCTGCCCTGGCCAGCTGTGGCCTCTGCTCAAGGCAATAAAGTTTCAATTATGGAAAATAAATAAATCTCAGATACCTGCTTCCAGCCAGCCTTGCTGGGAACTTGGACCACTGGGGGCCTTGGCCAGCCTGCAAACAGCCATCAGCCCCTCACCCAGCCTGGCCAGGCACCCCAGTGGGACCCCACCCTAATTCAGGATACCCTTCAGGGCAAACCAGCCAGCCCCCACCCTGGCACCAGAACTCTATCCTATATAACAAAAGGGTAATATGCAAATTGACCCTAACAGCAGAATGACTGAGAATGACTGGTCACTATGACACCAATTGACCAACAGGGGGCAGACACTCAATGCAGGAGCTTCCCTTGGTGGTCAGTGCACTCCCACAGAGGGAGCTCTGCTCAGCCACAAGCCAGGCTGACAATTGCCAGTACAGCAGTGGTGGTGGGAGCCTTTCCCATCTCCACAGCAGCATTAAGGATATCTGACTGCAGCTTTGACCTGCTCCCTGCTGGCAAGTGGACATCCCTCGAGGGTTCCTGGGCTGCCAGAGGGATGTCAGACTACCAGCAAGGCCTGATCCCTCAGGGAGTGGGCCTAAGCCAGCAGGTGGACATCTCCTGAGGGGTCCCAGACTGTGCAAGGGTGCAGGCTGGGCTGAGGGCGCCCCCCCCCTCACCGAGTGCACAAATTTTTGTGTACTGGGCCTCTAGTATATATATATAATGTTCTTTATGGACAAAACTTGTAGTCACTATACCACTTACTTGCTTATTTTTCTCCATAGCATTGATCTCCATATGACATATTATATATTTTAATTTACTTACCTATTTATTATTTGCTTACCCCTTCACCCAGTAAGTGAGCACCATTAGAGAAAAAATTTTTTTCTGTGTTGTACTTTATTCTCCAGCATCTAAAATAGTCATTTGTACATGATGAAAGCTCAATCGATGTTTACTGAATAAATAATAAATGGCTCCTAAGCAAAGGGCACCAGACAAACAAATACTTTTTCTGTTGAATGGCATCAATGACTGAACAACATTTGGATTCCCTTTTGCAACAATCTGAACTGAGATAGACTGAAAGAATGAGTCAATTGGCATTCAGAGTTGAGACTTTCAGGACATATTGAGGTAGAGGCAGGTCTGTCAGAACCCAAAACCATATGCGAGATAGGAATATAAGGAAGCAGAAAGCATAGAAGGACCCTGAACAAATATGTCCCAAGGAATGTAGCTACCATCATTGAAGGAGATTATGATCTGGACTTGAGTATAGGTACTCCCGTTGGCCTAGACATGCATCTGTTGTTCACCACAGTTCACACTACTACCACCTACTGTCTCCTTGTTAATGAGAGCATTCTCTATTGTGCCTGTGCTGTCATTTCCCTTAGGGGTAGAAGTAGTTCTTCATACCTTTGTTACAAATAGCAGTAAATGATCCTTAGCTGGTTTGGCTCAGTGGATAGAATGCTGGCTTGAAGACTGAAAGGTCCTGGGTTTGATTCTGATCAAGGGCACATGCCCAGGTTGTGGGCTCAATCCCTAGTAGGGGGTGTGCAGGATGTAGCTGATCAATGATTCTCTCTCATCATTGATATTTCTATCTCTCCCTCTCCCTTCCTCTCTGAAATCAATAAAGATATTTTTTTAAAAAAATAACTAAATAAAAGAGAAAACTAAGATGTCTGCATGGTTTTATTACATCTGACCCTCTTCACTCATTGAGGCTGCCTGCATTGTAGAGTTTGTACCGTATTTTCCAGAGTACAAGATGACTGGGCATATAAGATGACCCCCAACTTTTCCAGTTAAAATATAGAGTTTGGGATATACTTGCCATATAAGACTACCCCTCTTCCAATGCACACCAAATAAAAATAAAATAAAAAAAACACATCAGATTTGGTTTGAAAAGAATGGAGTGTGGCCATTTTTGAGCTCCCCCCACCGAATGCTGTGACCGCAGATTTTCCAGTCCGGCTCAGAAGTTTCAGCACCTGCCCTATAAGACGACACCTGGCGTATAAGATGACCCCCGAATTTTGAGAAGATTTTCTTAGGTTAAAAAGTCATCTTATATGCCGGAAAATACGCTACTTGCAGCTGCTGATCACCTGAACAGTTACTCTGTGGCTATGAATAAATTTTTCCTCTCAGAGAGTTAATGACCATCTAAATGGATATTAACATTTTTTATAAATGCAATGGGATACCTCTGCCTAGCTTTCACTGATGTGTTGATACAGAGAGTGAAGATTTCACCCAGTAAAAGATTTAGGAACTGTGGTTTACCCTATATATAATGTGCTGTGCCAACCTCCTTGGCATAGGACTCACATATTCCCCGTAGCTCTGCTTATTTGACTGGAAACATGATAAGGCATCTAAATTCTGCAGGGATAGCCATTCCTAACAACCAATTTGATTTTTGATGGACAAAGAGGTCCAGGAAAGTAGATATCTTTGTACCTGAGAAAAAGGAAATTCCAAATAAGATAGACGTGCCTTAATCAGTATGCTCTGGGTATGACAGCATGCAAGCGAGTGATCTATTTTGTTCTGAACTCTGGCTCTGTCAAAGACAGTACATGGTTTACTAGAACAAATCAAATAAATGTATTTGACTTCTGTTTTGACATTTGCAAACACTAAAACATATTGCCTATGCAGCTCTCTGATTCCACATTTTTAATTTTGATTTTTTTCTCATAAAATACTCTTGTCAGATGAGAATGCAAATAACCATCAGGGTAGAATTGTTTTTGATGCTTTCAGACATTATGGACAGGATAATTTCTGCATAGATGTGATAATGTGGTAGATGTAGTTCAAAAAATTACAGCCCTGAAAGATTCATGGACTTAGGCAACAGTATGGTGACTGCCAGAGGGAAGAAGGTAAGGGGGGATCAATAGCGATGGAAGGAGGCTTGGGATGATAAACACACAGTACAATACATAATACAATGTACTGTAGAATTGTATACCTGAAACCTATATAATTTTATTAACCAATGCCACCTCATTGAATTCAATAAAAAAAATAATCGCAGCCATCCAAACAATTTGGAAACCATAAGTATGCAATCAGTGGTGAAGTATTTCAATGCTCTGTTGTCCTGTTTCTGTTCCAGGTACATGTGACAGCGCTACAGCTATGAGTGGAATTTTAAGGGGGAAGTGTGAAGAAATTGACAGATCCTATTCATCTGTGCAGGAATCAGATGATGAAGTTTTTAGCTGTGACAGTGCTGACAGTGTTGATAGTGTCAATCCATCCACCTCTAATCATTCGCTGGTGAGTAGCAGGAGTTGTATTGCAGGTTGTACTCCAAATTGTGGTGTAGGGTTGGAGTTTTCGTATTTATCTACTGACTTTTATCTGCCCCAAAGTTGTTGTGTGTGTGTGTTTTTTATCATACTAGACTTATTTGCAAACATTATATTATTTTGGTTAATATAGTCTTAGTAGTATACTTCTGTCCATCTCTATGGAGTGAGTATGAGAAACAGAAATTAGTTCAATCCACGGTAAGCAGATAGCAATTGAAAATGATTTCATATGTGCCGTCAGCTTTTTGAAATAGATCCATCCTTTTGAAATCTAATCAATTGAGATCCTTTGAACTTCTAATACTAATGGTTAATGAGTTGGGGAATTCTTGTGGTACTGAATGCAGCAGATTTACTTCATAAGTGAGAACATGATATTTGTTTTTAAAAGAAGGCTGCACTGAAATCAAAGCCTTGAAATCCTTGAGATTCTATAGATGTTAGAACACTGATGAACCTCAGACTCAAGGCCAAGTTTATGCACTACAGTAACTGAAACTTTCTGCATGTGTATACTTCTCCTAAACAGTTACTGTGAAGCATATTATTTAGCTTAGTGCGAAATGTTCTCACTTAAAATGCTAATCATTTCAAATGGTATTCCCTGGACATATAAAGATTTTGAAAGAGGTGAATTCTTTCCAACATCTCCATGTCCATTCAACCCCAGTCATTAGGGGAAGAAGGATCTCCAAATTAATTTTAGAAGAGTTAACATCATGCAAAGCAAAATTGAACAAGGTCAATAAAAACCCCATAATGTCACCCTCATAAGATGATGAGTGTAACTTCCTTCTGAAGCTATTCCATAAGTAAAGGTAAAAATTATCCAACACAAAAGAGAGTTTTGTTCCGCACACCCCACATGATAGTTGTTTTCCCTAGCTGTTTTTTTTTATTGGGGACATTTGTCTTTGGGGATTTTTAACTCACCAAAGCAAACTTTTAAAATTTACACCAAATGCCTGGCCAGCTTGGCTCAGTAGTTGAGCATCAACCTATGAACCAGGAGATCAAAGTTCGATTCCCAGTCAGGGCACATGCCTGGGTTGCAGGCTCAATCCCCAGTAGAGGGCATGCAGGAGGCAACCAATCAATGACCCTCTCTCGTCATTGACATTCATCTCTCTCTCCTGCTCCCTTCCTCTCTGAAATCAATAAAGATATATTTTAAAAAATAAAATTCACACTGAAGTTTATACAGCATGTCTCTGTGACCCCTGAAATTCTATTTTTCACTCTCTTCTTCCTACCCCCCAAGATTCAAAAGCTTGCTTGCTGTTCATGAATTCTCCCTCATCACTCTTAGACATATTCAGTATAAAAATAGGTATAATTTATAAGAATATTTAGTTTTTATATTACAGATAAAGGAACACTTGGGAGAAAGGAGAAAACAATAGCTGCTTTGAGAACAGGATTCTCTAGTTGCTTAAAAAGGTTGTTGTCAGATGGTGGATTTGGGGGGAGAGGGTATAAGTTTTGTTTGAGATGTATCTATAGCCTTTGGCCCCTTCCACTAACTAACTGTAGCCTTGCAGAAGGCACACATCTTGCTGTCACCAGTGGTGCTTAGAAGAGCACTGAATGATGCTTACATTTCTTTATTGAGCGAATATATTAATTTTAGACAATTCTCATTTTTACACTTTTATTGACAAATAAAAATTGTACACATGTAATATGTGCAACATGATGCTTATTTAAGTTGTATTGTGAAATAATTACCATAAGAAGCTAATTAACACATCCATCACCTCACAGGTACTTTTTTTTTTTTTATGGTAGTGGTGAGGACACTTGAAATCTACGATTGTGGCAAATTTCAAATGTACAATACATTATGTTTATAATTTCAGATTATTTAAAAAAGAAACTGGAGCCAAGTCCACTGGCTGTTTTTATCCTTAGAAAAGCAACAGTACACATTTAAATCAAGAGCCTTAGGAACACTCTATTCATTGCATTTTCCGTGTACCTTGAAGAGCTCTCCTTCTCCAAGCCCAGGAGCACTGCAGGAGCTGCCTAGTATTTTTCAAGTATTTCCTTGTAACCACTCCTAAAAGACATCATCAATCTAGACTCTGCTTCTTTGAGATACCACCTCATCTAGTACAGTGCAGCATTTTTCACATACCTGTGTGTGTGTTTTTGTAACCTCCAGCACACTTGCAACTTCTCAGGTGTCTATGTCTCTTCTAAAGTTACAAATTGACTCTGCTGGAAAAATCAATTGCAAGACTTCTCTATGCAAGATGCCTATTGATTTCTATAGCTGTGAGTTCACAAAGTACCTAAAGTGTTCATTTAAACACCATCAGGTCTTATAATTGTGGCTCAAGATTCTTTCCAGATGAAAGCAATGTTCTGGTGGTTTAAAAAGTTGTAGGTCAGGCGCTTGTAATAAGCACCTGAACATTTCCCTGGACAAAAGTTGGAGCAGAGAGTAGTTTTATCTTTATAAAATAAACTATTTGATAACTATTTTTGATATCTGGTCACAACTTTTTTGGTTCATCACCACTATGAGAGTCTGTGGAGGAGGTGACATCTTGTGTGTATGGAGAAGTAAGGCTAGCAAAGAAAAGAGCTGCAACATTTGACTAGCTTTTTCCAACACTGATGTTATTGTACATTTCTTTGTGAATTTTCAGAGTTTTGAGGGAACCATTTGCTGATACTCCTCTATAAGGAAACGGAGATAGGCATCATTGAAAAACTTGTAATTTAATGTGTGCTCAGAACTGGGATTGGGAATAAACAGCAGGAGGAAGAGTAAGGAAGAATAGATAGATGAAAAATGTCACCTATGGGGGATTTCTGTGACTGTGGGCTATTCTTAGCCGAATCTCCAATATAAAACCTTATTAATTATTTCATGAAGTTGGACAAATTGAGAAAGAAAACCAATTTAATTATGTATTTTGAGAAGATCCAATGCTCTATAAGACAAAGTAAAACAAGCAATAGTAAAACATCAACCCTCATTTTGAATTCAAAGAATGTTAGAGTTAGTAAGGCCTTGGAGAAAATCTAAGCTGACTCTCGTTTTACAATGTGAAGACCTAAGTCCAGAGAGTAACTTGACAAGAATCCAAATGTGAGCTAGCGGCAGAGGACTTGATTGTAGATCCCTATTGTCTCTGATGGGCCTGTTACACCACCCACTCCTAAGTGAAGGGATCCAAGTAATCAAGTGAAAGAAATGCCAGTATCTTTTGTGCCAGCTTCTCTTAGAAAGGGAATGAATGAGTCTATCTTTTGGTAAAGGTAATGGGCATCTTATCTCCTTTTGCCTTTTTTTTTTTCAGTTGGTTTCCAGTGAAAGTGCTGATATTTCCTGTATGTAATATTGTGCCAGTGATAAGTTGATGAATACATTCGATGAGCTAGAGAAATAGTAGACAGAGAAATTAATTGAGTGTGAATAAACAATTTGCCTTCTCCTTTCCGTAAGTGACAAGGCAGACTGTTGAGACTTCCCTAGTATGTCAGTGACATTGATGGAGATATCTTACAGCAAACATGTTGTTTTACATTTACATGAAGGAAATTGGTTTATCTTGGTGACATAATGCTACTTGTTATAAAAAAAAATATTACAATGAAGAGAAGGTGAGGCGAAGTATGCAGCATGCATCTTTAATAGCAACTAACAAATAGAGGGTTATTTCATTTACTTTAAAAGTAAAATGTACATTCCACTTTTTGCCTGAGGGGTGAATGGGCATCCTGGACTCTCTGGAAGAACAGATAATGATGCCTTTCCATTCTCTAAACTCCAGGATCCTACTTTACTTGTTCAATAATTCAAGACCTCAGAAACACACTTACCTTGGATTTCAATTAGAGTCACTTAGTCACAGCTTCTGATTGCATGGAGTAATTATATTCCATTTGCTGGCTAAGTACAGAATTGGTTGTTGTTTGTTTATTTGTTTTAAGCCATGGAAAACTTAAATTTGGCTTTAAACTTAAAAACATAATTGGATTAAATTTCAAATGAAATTTTATTCATCAATATAGTGTATCTAGGAAAACATTTATTGCTTGTGGATTTTTAACAATATATCTTTATTGATTTCAGAGAAGAAAGGAGAGGGAGAGAGATAGAATTACCATTGATGAAAGAGAATCTTTGACTGGATGCTTCCTGCATGCCCCACAGTGGGGATTCAACTCACAACCCCAGCATGTGCCCTGACCAGGAATCGGACCTTGACCTCCTGGTTCATAGGTTTATGCTCAACCACTAAACCATGCCGGCTGGACTCAGCTTATGCTTTTAACTCCCAGCTTCACAAAAGAATAAATATGAAAGTAGTCTTGGTGATGTTAATAATATTGTTTCACACATCATTCAAGAGATGAGGCTCTATGATTACAAAATCTGAAATATATCATAGAAAATCTTCTAATTTCCCACCTCTATGATTTACTCAGGATATTCAATGTGGATTTGGTATTGTGACAGCATTTTATAAAGAGCGCAAGAATTAAAGTTGTTATTAAATATTAAAGACACCATCTTTACTTTAGTCGCCAGAATATTGTCATCTTACAGTGTAATTTATTCACAAATATTCTGAGGGTATTTGCATTTTCTAAACCTCTCTATAAGAATCACATTTTTATTTTAGGGTCACCGAGGAGTGGCCATGGCAATAAAGAAATGATTGCAAAACTGCAACATATCATGACTTGAAAAATGGATCCAAGTGAATTCAGATTATTATAATTCTAACTATTTTCAAAGTACCATTTGGCTTTGGTTTGAATACCAGAGATTGGTTGGCTTTATACTTGTTTATGATGGTGATGATGAAACCATACTGCCCAAAGCAAATGTCCTTGTGTTTCTGAAAAGATTTTAAAATTCATCATGCAGATCAGGCAATCTGATGCTTTCTGACAGCTCAAGGGAAGTATATTTGTGAGCATGTAATACAGAAAAGAATTAAACTTGGTCCCGCTTTAAAGAAAGAGAGGAAAAGGAGCCAGTTAGTGCTATTTCTGCATTGGTTGCAATATTTAACCATTTCACTCTGGTAAGTTTGTTTATATTCTAAAACTGTTCCTTCTCTTTTGCCTGAGAAATTAGGGAATTAAAAGGGCCTTGGAATTGTTGTACAATATGTTTTATGTGTTCATAGTGATGATCTGGCATGAAATTGAATAATGAAATGTCTCAAATTTACTGAATTCCACTGAGAGTTGGGTTAGGGTTAAAAGTGTAGTTTTTAAATGTAATGAAGAAAGAGCAATCATCATAAATATAATAAATATAAATATTTGCTTTTCTAGCACAAGCCTACATGTAAAAACTAGAAAGTCACTTTCTTTAAATGGATTTAATGTTCAGGTAGGAAAGTGTTTTCAGTAAAACCTGAAATGGACACTGAATTTGTTGTATTTGCTTTTATTTTATCTCACAAATATTATACTAATGGAGCAGTAATAAAGATTGATTTGTATAATGTACAATTCTAGGAAGTTGAATGAAATATTATGAAACTTGTTTTATACAATGAACTATGAAATCACTTTAAAGTCCTTAAAATGAAGGTAGCATGACTACCCTTTCTTCCAAAAAATATCCCAAATGCTATGAAAACAATTTCCAAAGCATTGTGAAAGCTGGTGAAGGTTGCCAGCCAGAGTACTAAAAGCATTAGCTATTTCTTACTGAAATGTAATAGTGGGCCCCAATGATTTTGACATTGTGGAGATGTGAAATGAATGTGACACTGTATAATTTTATGCCATGATTGGATGACAATGTTAGTGGAAATATTGTAACATGAAAATGTACAGATTTTGGTTTTAAATCATATTAATAAAATTATTTTAAATATTCACAATAATAAATACTTGATATAGTTCATCTTTAAATTTTCTCTAATACCTGTAACTTTTATATTATGAAAAATATATATACTCTAAATTTTACCAATGACAGAGTTGGTGATATTTAATTTCATCTTTGAGGAATTGAATTTGGAAGAAATAATAACTATTAATTTTAAACAGAGTTAATTTTTCTAACATAGCCTCTTTTATTTCATGATTTTCCCAAAGATGTCATCCATTATCATGCTAGGTCACATCTGACTTTCTACTGTTTGCTGTTTCTATGATACCAATATTTTATATATATTTTAATATGAAATGTGTACTATTCTCTTCAAGCCAAAATGATGGTGTTATACGATACAGCATGCATGGTGTCCTTTAAAAATGTATACGCACTTTAACTGCTTATAGCTCAATTAATGTTTCTTTCTTTTCAGATTTATACCATTGGAATTAATAATTATTCAAAATGTGTATACATTTTGGGATACATTGTAAATTATATATAATATATATACAGACATACATACATTTTAAGGATATTATACTACCAAAAGAATTTATGAGCCAGGCCAGTGTGGCTCAGTGGTTGAATGTTGACCTATGAACCAGGAGGGCATGGTTTGATTCCCAGTCAGGACACATACTCCAGTTACAGGCTTGATCCTTGGGCAGGGGGTGGGCTGGGGGGGCATTCAGGAAGCAGCCACTCAATAATTCTCTCTTGTCTTTGATGTTTCTAGCTCTCTCTCACTTCCTCTCTGAAATCAATAAAAATATATTCCTTAAAAAACAATAATTGATGATTAGGCTGACAATTGTGGTGGTCACAATCAGTACTAAAATTAAATGTTATGCTAAAATCCTGGCTAATAAGGTTATATATATATATATATATATATATATATATATATATATATATACTAGGGGTAGGGGCCCGGTGCACAAAAATTTGTGCACTCGGGGTGGAGGGAGTCCCTCAGCCTGGCCTGTGCCCTCTCACAGTCTGGGACCCCTCAGTGGATGTCCTATGATGGCCTCAGTCTGCCAGGCGCCTTGTGTGTGTGTGTGTGTGTGTGGCCACTGGGGACCTGCCCCCAGCCGCATCTGAGGCTTGGAGCAGTCCTCCTGAGTGTGTCTACCTGCTGGGGACCTGCCCCCAGGCACACCGTGGAGGCTTGGAGCAGGCACCCCCTCTATGTTGATCTCTCAGACTCTTGCCCTCCCCTGCATGTTGTTCTCTTTTTTTGAGCTGTGACCAGGGCTGGGTGCTGCCTGCCTCCCAAGCTTGCCTACTTCCCAACTTCCTCCAGCCACCAGAAAGCAGGGAAAACCCCGCCTTGTGTTCGGGCCAGCCTTTTCCTGCTCCCTGATTCCCAGAAGGGACCTGGGAAGCCGCCAAGCAGGCCGCCAACTCTTTCCCACTCACCCGTCCCCTGCTGCCTTTCTTTCCCACTTCCCGGTGCCGCCACGGGGTCTGGGGAGCTGCCAAGCAGGACCCTGGCCCCTGCAGCCTTGCTTT
>PVJC01016625.1:0-33474 GCA_004026665.1 Murina feae | reverse complement strand
CCATCTTGGCTGGGTTAATTTGCATACAGCCACTCTGATTGGCTGGTGGGCGTGGCTGTGAGCAGAGGCTCAGCCAGCCTAGGCAGGCAGTTGCAACAGAAGCCTTTGGTTTGTGGCTGGGTTAATTTGCATACAGCCGCTCTGATTGGCTGGTGGTAATGGTCAAATTTGCATGTTTCTCTTTTATTATATTAGATTATAGATGTAAAACTTAAAGTGAGTTAGGACAAATTAATAATTCCCCTTGGAATATCACAAATGGTAAATATATCTGTGGGTACAGTTATATACAGCCTCAGAAGATATTCATTTAAAAATAAAATTGCTTTGCCCTAGCCAGTTTGGCTCAGTGGACAGGGCGTTGGCCTGCGGACCAAAAGATCCTGGGTTCGCTTCCAGTTAAAGGCATGTACCTTGGTTGCAGGCTTCTCCCCAGCCTGGCCCTGGTCTGGGCTTGTGCAAGAGGCAACCAATCAATGTGTTTCTCTCACGTCGATGTTTCCCTCTGTCTTTTCCTCTCTCTTTCACTCTCCCAAAAAATTAATGGAAAAATATCCTTGGGCGAGGATTAACAAAAATAAATAAGTAAATAAATTAAAAAAATTGTTTTAATACCAGGAATGAGCAGAGATTTTTCAGTCAATACATTACCTTCTCCCCTTTAAATCATTCCTCAAATAAAAATCTTTTATAGAATGTGAGCAGTAAAAGGATTCTTAGAACTCACCCGCCAGTGGTTCTCAACTTGGGGTGGTTCTCAACTTGGGTTGGTTCGTCATCACCCTACAAGATGCTCAGAAATGCAGGGGATATTGTGGATGTGGTAATGACTGGGAAATAATACTGGCATTAGGAATTCTAAAAATTCTACAATGCACAAGGAAATCCTTTATAATGAAGAATTATCCAGCCCAAATGCCAGCAGTATGCCCACTGAGAAATACCATCTTAATTCTCCACTTTGAAGATGCAGCCACTGAAACCCAGAGATGCTAAGTGACTTACTCAAAGACACATAGCCAAGTCCAGAACCTATATTCTCATTCTCTCCTCCTATTTTCCTTTTAAAAGTAAACTCTCAATAAAAATATAGAAGAACCAGCAATCAATTGTATATGAATATGTGAAACACTGTCAGTATGAGAAACAGTTTATTGTATTAAATCATTTATTTAACCTGCATGTCTTTTCCCATACAAACAACTGTAAGCCTACTTTTGCCCACCCCCCTAATAGTTCTGATTCCTTTTTATATACTGTGTTACTAGTATACTTCTTAGGCAACGTATCTATATTAAATAGTAATAAAATAGGAACAGAGAGATATTTATTTTTATACCTGCCTCCCTCCCCATCTCTCTCTCTCTCTCTCTCTCTCTCTCTCTCTCTCTCACACACACACACACACACACACACACACACACTCAATACAATTCTCCTAGTACTCCAGTACCACCACCACTACAGAATACAACATAAATTAGATATCAAGCTGTATGGAGACAGAATCTTTAAAAAAAAAAAAAAAAGTTCATAAATGGCCTTAAAATAAAATTATATAAGGCTTTAAAATTATTCAAGAATATATTTTTAGAGTACATTTTCCTTAAGTTTAGTTACTTAAATACAGTTTTTCTTACAATATTCTGAAGGTTTCCCTGTGTCGTCCTTTTCCCCTACTCATTCATCTTTGTTGCTCTTTATGTGTCCCTTACCGGGGTTACTGCAACAATTTTTAAAATACACTATTTAACTATAATTAAATATAAGTGATTTTGTCTTTCGTTAAGGTTATAAGTTTAATCCTTCGGTCAATTAAACATGCAATTATTATTCTATCATATCCACAAAATCTAGGATTAGATAATAAAAAATATTGTGTAGGTAGTCCAAACAATGATGCAAAAAAAATTGTTATTATAACTAAAGCATGCTATTTCAAACCAGCAAGAAGTCAAGAAGTTCTGTTAAATCGATGCTTTGCTATCTGCAGTAAACGTCTAGCGAACGCTCAATACCGTTAGGATCGTACTGTACCAAAACTATCAGGGGTCTCAGCTGGGGACGCCTTCTTCGCCGTCTTCACAATGGCTACCTCAGGTTTGGGATATCTGCATGCTAGAAATATTTAAAAATCAAAATGTATTCAAGCAATAAAGTAAGTAAAATATGTATAAACAAAAAGGTATATGAAATTTTGAAGTGAAGCATGCTTGAATGTAGGCAGTTCTCACTTTGCAGTCGTGTGGGACCGTTAAAATGACAGTGCAAGCTGAAACTGCAAAATCTTTCTTAATAAGCAATGGAGAAAATTACAACTGTTCTGTGATCTTTAAATTTTTTTTTCCAATCATTGAAATCTCTCTCACAAGGAAAAAATAGTTTGGAATTATGTATGGTGGCGGATGTTAACTAGATTTATTGTCGTGATCATTTTGCAATATATACAAATACCTTGTATATCTGAACGCTAATACATGTATGTCAATTACATCACAATAAAAAAATGTAACAACTCGCCTACTGACAATTAGAGAGGAAAATTTGGAAATAATAAACTAAAGTGTATTTAGCACGCCGTCCTTTACCATCTTAGAAACACTGAATTAAAGCGTCTTATTGTCTCTTTGTAAGGAGGCTCCAAGGCAGCTTGAACCCTGCGAGCACCCCTCTTCCTCACACTGTGGAGCAGGCATCTGCTCGCTGCCTCGGTGCGTGGCCACGCTCCTTTGCGAGTCTGGATTGGCTTACACATTTTACCCTTTGTATTCTCAGTGTCATAAAATAGCTCGGAGGGCTCCTGTGGTGTGAAGGTGGAACCAGAGTCACTTCCTTCTCATCACAACCTCCTCACTTAGGTTGTGATAAGTGTGCCTTCTCCAGGCTGCATGTCTGGAGTGTCTGCCTGTCCGGAGTGTCTGCCTGTCCGGAGTGTCTCCAATGGCAGCCATTCAACAGCAGTGTCAACACCCCCTCATCTTGGAGGTCCGCCTCAGCTGAAGAATGCCCCGCACTCGCAGCCCTGCACCCTGCCCAGGGCAGTCCACACCCAAGAGCTCAATTTCACAGAGGGAGAGAGACTTCTCACCCAACTCAGGACAACACTGAGGGGTCATCCTCTCTCTAGAAGCCTCCACTGGGTCATCCATTGACACTGTATCCCCAATAAATGCCTAATGCTCATCTTTGTCTCAGGGACTGCTTCCCAAGGAACTTAACCTGTGACAGGGATGATAGGCTTCATGTCAGCAACATATTCTCAAGTAAGCTCCCCCTCCACTCCCTACCCCTCGCTTCCCCCCACCCCATACTATACTTAAACCTTTTCTACAAATTTGAGGTTGTTTCAAAACTTAAGAAGTAATGTGAAGTGGGGAAAGCACAATCACACTAAAGAGTTCCTGTTGTATACCCATAAAGTCAGTCTTAACAATTCACATTTTTTCTAATGTCTTTAAGAAGGCCCTTGGAGGAGGAGGAGGAGGAGGAGGAGGAGGAGGAGGAGGAGGAGAAAAGGCTAGGATCATGTTTTTTAAACCATTAAGATCTTTCTCACACACAAACATAAAATTCTGCCAGCTCATCAAATGTGCCACATCTCGAATTATCACTCTCACATCTGTTTGCCTGTTCCCTGTCACAAGTCAAGCATGCCTGCGTTTATCCACGTGGCCTCGCCTCTTTCCCACCTTAAAAAGGAATGCAAGGCCACCTGCTACAACCTTGCTCCTCAGGGTAGGATCCCTGCACCTGCGACACTGAAATCCCTGGACACTTATTGGAAATGCAGAGTCTCAGGCAGCTGGTCAATGTTTCAAACGTACGGAGACAGGATTTGGCTTCCCATAAGATTCCCAGGTGATTTTCCATGTGCTTCAAATCCTGTGAAGCAAGGCTCTAGTTTCTACTGTGGGGTGTAGGGAGCTACAAAAAGGCAGTGTCACCGCCCTACAGTGAAACAAAGTCAGACTAGATTCCAATTCATAGCTTATTTAAAACCAAACCCATAGGAGAGCTGAAGTCACAGTGCAACCAACTTGGCCTAAACTATCAGAGAGGCAGGCACCTGCAAGGACAAAGCAGACAGAGGCGTTAGCACTTGCTTAGATGGGATCGATGCAACCGGACCCCTTAACAAGGGGTTCAGCTAGAACAGTAAGGGCGCAGGTGAAGGCAGAGTGCGGGCTGGGCGGACAGTGGGAAGGCACTGGCATACAGATAAAATGGGGGAGTCCGCATTCCTTGCAGATTCTTTTGCCAGAAATCCCACCAGACACGAAAAGTGAGAAGGGGGAGAATCTTGAGAGAGTCCAGTTTGATGCAGGCCTTCAGGCATGGAGAAGCAGGCGTGCAGAAGGAACACGAAATTCTACCTGGATCCTTTTTTCAATCTCTCCTACGGGTGAAAGGCTTTAATCTGTGAGAAGGGCAAAAATATTGCCAGGGGAGGAGGCCCAATCATCCAGTTTGCCAGGGACTCGCTCCATTTTAGGCCTGAAAATCCTATAGCCCAGGGAAAAAAATGTATCCCTAGCTCTTGGGTATTTTAACTTGAAAAAATGGAGTTCAAGTCATCTTCTTGATTTCATAAGCTTCTTACCAAAGAAAATGAAAAGATCTTACCTGCTAAATGGCCTGCATATTTTTACAAAATGCTGCTAAAAAGGGGTGTGATTTGCTTACCTGTGATATTTTATTTTTCTCTGATGAACTAGAATTCTACACAGGACTGTCTGTAAAGAAAAATGAGTATACTAGTAATAAGTAGTTAAAATAAGTTTAGACTTCTGACCAATGAGTAAAGGAATAATCTCAGTAATACTCAAGCTACTATAGTGGTATTATCCAAAGTTCCCTTTAAACTGTAGGAGCCGAATCCTTCTCTATAGATATTCCATCCTCAGCTGACTAAAACCTGGCTTCTTCCCAAATAGTTCTTATAAAGCAACTTCTGACACCCAGCCGGCGTGGCTCAGTGGTGGAGCGTGGACCTGTGAACTGGAGTTCAGGGTTCAATTCCGGGTCAGAACACATCCTCAGGTTTGCAGGCTCCATCCCCAATGTGGGGCCTGCAGGAAGCAGCTGGTCAATGACTCTTACCGTTATGTCTCTCTCTCTCTCTCTCTCTCTCTCTCTCTCTCTCTCTCTCTCTCCCTCTCCTTTCTGAAATCAATAAAAATATATTTTAAAAAAACCTACTTCTGACAAAAATACCAGTTTCTTTTGTGTTAAATTCTATGCACCCTCTTCCGACACTCCTGCCCCCAAGCTTTTCCCTTATGTGACTTATTCAAAGCATCGGATGAACCCCCCTGTCTTTTTCACTTAGCTTCTGGAATATACTATTCTTGTATTTTTCCTATCTTTGTGGGCACTCCTCCTCAGCCTCCTTCTAGCTGTGGTTCTTCCCCTTCCCTTCCAATACGCATTGGTGTTTTTGAGTTCTCTCCTGGATCTTCTTTTCCATCTATATACAATTGTTGACACCCATACTTATATCTTCAGCCTAAACTTCCCTATGAGTTTAGATTTGTATTATAAATACCACACACACACACACACACACACACACACACACCCCTAATTACTTGATATCTCCATTCACATTCACATTCACACAGGTATCTTAAACTTGACATGTCCAAACTTAAGACTTTAATTTCCACACTCACAAAACCTCTTTGCTCCCGACTTCTTCCCACAATTATTAGGACCATCTTTTACTCACTAGTCAGAACCCTAAGCCCTCACTTTCTATTTTAATTACCTGCCCCTTTGTATCCATCAGCAAGTTCCATCAATTCACTCTCAAATAAATACCTTTTTTTCAAATATTTTTAATTTATTTCAGAGAGGAAGGGAGAGGCAGAGAGGGATAGAAATATCAATGATGAGAGGGAATCATAGAACAGCTGCCCCCTGCATGTCCCACACTGGGAATCAAGCCTGCAAATCCGGCAAGTGCCCTGACCAGGAATCAAACCATGACCTTCTGGTTCATAGGTTGACACTCAACCACTGAGCCTTGCTGGCCGGCTCAAATAAATATCTTGAACACACCTGCTTCTTTTCTTCATCTCCGTGGCCCCTCAGTCTAAACTACCATCACCCCTAGCCTCGACTACTGTAACAGCTTCCTAAGTGGTCTCCTAGCTTATGCATTTGCAGCCTTCAGTTAGTCCATTAGCAGCCACAGTGCTCTCTACATCCCATTATTTCACTCTAGGGCTTACGCCTTCAAACGGCTTTCCTAAGTTTTCCCACAGAGGCCCTGGCTAATCTGGCTTCTGCCCATCTGCCTATCTCATTCCACGCTCCACTTTGATCATTAAATTCCATCCATAAATACTTTTTGTCAATTCCTATGCTATGCCAAGTCCCTTCTTATCTCAGTGTCTTGGAATCTGCTTGTCCTCCTCAGAATGCTCTCCTCCTGCTGTCTGAATGATTGGCTTCTCAAACCTTTCTTTTCAGTTTAAATATTACCAACACAAAGGTCTTCGCAGATCACCTTATCTAAATAAGTGTCATTCTGTTTATTCTAACAGCACAGATTACATACAATGATTTAATTTATTTACTATATTACTCATATCTTTCCTCTCTCAAAAAATGTAAGTCTCATGCTCATGAGAGTATTATGCCAAATTAATTAATTCTATTATATGGTACGGAGAGTAACAAATATTTGTTAAATAAACTTTCAAAGTTTGGAAAATTTTCCAATGAATAGTATGTTAGATATCTATACTAATAATAGACAAATATCATATTTTCTGCTGTATAAGACGACTTTTTAACCCAGGAAAATCTTCTCAAAAGTCGGGTGTCGTCTTATACGCGGGGTGTCGTCCTATAGGGTGGGTGCTGAAACTTCCGAGCCAGACTGGAAAATCTGCAGTTGCTGCATACGGTGGGGCAGCTCAAAAACGGCCGCACTCCATTCATTTCAATGGAGCCGGACGGAGACCACAAGTGTCTACGGTCGGCTCCTCTTTTGTGCCGCATACGGTCTCTGTCCGGACTTTTTAACCCAGGAAAATCTTCTCAAAAGTTGGGGGTCGTCTTATACGCCCAGATGTCTTATACACCAGAAAATACGGTATGTAAATTGACCGTCCCTTCATGACATCCACAGCCAATCAGGAGTGCGTATGCAAATTAACCCGACAAAGATTGTGGGCAGTGTGTATGCACACAGACGCCAAGCAGCCACAGCAATTACACAGGCGTTCTGCACCACCCCAGCTGCACTGGGCTTCTGGGCAGCATGGGAAGGCGGAAGAGGGGCTCTGGGCCAGAGCGAAGGCGGTGCTGGCAACCAAGGGAAGGAAGGCCTATTCTTGTATGAATCTTCATGCATTGGGCCTCTAGCTTTTTATAAAACTCATTCAAAAACCTTAAGAAAAATTAGAGTAAAGATTAGAAACATATGACAGTTATGCGTCACAAATACTAGTTTTCTGAGTTTTCCAAATTCCTCAAACTATTTATAAACTTTTTTGCACACTGATTTTACTTTAATGTTGCTTATGCAAACGCCATATTTGCTTTTGTATTGAATGTTAAAAGTTAGACTGAAATATGTAACTTTTATTGAGCATTTGAGGTGTAACCTTTTTCCCGAACATGCATTAAAAAACCCAGGAATGAATATCCAGAAGGGTGTAATAATTAGAACAGAGTTTTAGAGTCAAATAAAGCTAAGTTAAAAACTCCACTCTGTCAGACAGATTGCAGGATCTTGGGCAAACTCTTCTTGGCCTCAGTTTCTTAATCTATAGAATAGAGATCATTCCTTCTTTCTCCATGAGAAGTAAATAAAATAAGTACATGAAAACTCAGTTCAGCATGTTTGACACACAGCAAATGCTTAATAATTGCTAAGTAATTATAGTGAAGATGGTGTTAGCAGCAGCAAGAGTTGTGGCTGCAGAAGCTCTTCTATAAAATATAAGAACCACTTTACAATAGAAATTCAGAAGTAGTTTTATGAAATACTAGGCTGTTTTTCAAAGTAGGAATGTTTTAAACCATACAGTGCACTAAGTAATCTACCCTAAAACTCAAAAAGAAAACAGAAACTCTCAACTAATCCAAATAAGAAAAACATTCTAATATCAATTTCCCTGAAATTTTAAGATCCAAAAATAGTCATAGCTCATTAATTGGTTGCTTAAAACAATGATCCTTTGAACAGCCAAAATCCAGATATTAGCAAAAGTACTCACAAGATCTTCAAAGTGAGATCAGAGCATCAAAGATCAACAATGTGATAGAAGCCATTGGCTAGCTGGAAAAAGGGTAGTGGTCTATGACCTTGAAACCTGTGTCAGGATTGAACCCTATTGAGAAGCCTGAGGGGATCAAAAACAAAAAGAGAATGAAAGAAAAAGAAAAGAAAGAAAAAACATATGGAAGAGTGACAAAAAGCAGACATTAAAAATAACAAAAAAAGAAGCCAAAAAGCAAACCTCCTTACACAGCAGAAAAGAGTTTACCACAACCACAAGGGATGAATGAGAACAGCGTAGAATAGTCTGCAGGCACCGAGGCATAGGGGGAGGGTTACTATAAGTCCAGCACATTTCACTACCACTATATGACAAAGTCTAAAAAGCCTGCCAACTGGAATGGCACGTGGTGTGATGACTAGTAGTATGCCTACAAATAGAAGTAGCCCCCCAAAATACTACTGTATTAAAATACAGTATATAAGGACTCTGACATCTAGCAGAAGCTAAATTGTGCTCATTATGCTTTCATGAAGGCAGAGAAAAATGCAGTACTATGTTCAAATATGCTTCCAACAACAGCTATCCAAGTAAATGCTTGAGAGCTTGAAGTCCTTTGTCCAGAAGATCTTTCATTTACCAGAAGATCTGAGGTAACTACATTATTATATGTTAACATCTAATTTCTTGTTTCTAATGTGGCTGCTTTCATTAACTTAAAGCAGACAAACCTATGAGTCAAACACAAGGGAAGTGTCCTATAAATCTACATACTAATTAATTCAACTGACTTGAGAAAAATGCTAATAAATTTTTCACTCAGGGATTGGTCTTTATTTGTTCTAGTTAGCTTTACACTGACGTGCCAAAGAAAACCAGTCAAAAGTGTGGTTATGCAAACTCATCACTATTTTTAGAAAAACTGAAACTATTAATGGTTCAGTATCAGATCATTCCCAACATTCAAAAACATCCATTATCTTTAGTTGCAACTGACCTTCTGGATGCCCCTGTAAGTAGCAGACTTAATATTATTTCAATTTTCCTATCCACAAATTTGTTTATATAAACTTGCTTGTCATGATTACTTAAGTTAGCAATAAGTGACTACTGAGATGAACACCAAATTAATTACTAGTGAATCAAACACTTTATCAGTGTTCAACTTACCTGAAGCCATATTTTCTAAGTATCTAATATTTAGAATTTGGTCAAGAACTTAGAAATTAAGAGACATCACTATCAAGGAAAACAGTTATAACGCTCATTTATTTAATAGAGAGGTGAAGAATTTGATAAGGAAGTAAGGAGTTACTCTTCTGACCTTATCCAGAGACAAATAAATGTAAAATAAAGCAATGAGCTAGAAGCACAGAGAGTACACTGATAACAGCAAGTATCCATGTATGATAGAAAAGAAGGAGAGAAAGCAGAGGATTGAAGCAGCAGCAACTTACAGCATTTCATATAAAGCAATGGCTCTTGACCAGGACAATTTTGCTACTCTCCTTCTCTTCCCCCACCCCACATCTTCTCCATGGAACATTTGGCAATGTTTGGAAACATTTTTGGGTGCCAGAATTGGGGTGAGGTGGGTACGAGGGTGCTCTGTCATCTCGTGGGTAGAGGTCAGGGACACTGCTAAAAATCCCCCACAACAAGGAAGTATCCAGCCCAAAATGTCAATAGTGCCAATGTTGAGAAATCCTGATATGGAGGAAGGAGTCCCACGTAGCTCAATATGTAAAAGAAATCACTGCACTAGCACTCAGCTTAAGAACTAATGTTCAAATTTCTTAAAAAAAAACCAAAAGCCTAATATGTTAATGGTATGCGTTAATAGAGAAAGATGTAATACAAGATTTCCAACAGAAATTATTCTTTTTTAAAACGCACTGATAGAAAGTAATAAATTATGACTATTAAGCATGGCCATCTACATGGAATTCCTCTTCCTAATTTCCCTTCTCTTGAATCTAGACTGGGCTTAGTGACTTGCTCAACCAGCAGAAGTGACATTCTGGGACTTGCAAAGCCAGGTCATAACAAGTCGGGTAGAAGGTTGAATAATGTCCATATCCAATCCTCCAGCCTTTGAATATGTTACCTTGGGTGGCAAAGGAGATTTGCAGATGTGATTAAACTAGGACTTTGAGAGAATGACATTATCCAGGGCCTAAATATGATCCCGGGGTCACTATAATGAGGAGGCAAGAAAAGGTCAATGAAGGAGATGATGTAATGATCAAAAACAGAGATGAGAGTGATGTGGACAGGAACCAAGGAATGGCAGAAGCTGGAAGAGGCGAGGAAGAGCATCTCCTTCGGAGCCTCCAGGACAGAACCTTGCTGATGCTTTCATTAGCCCCATAAGTCTCCTTTTGGACTTCAAACCCCCAAAATGCTAAGAAAATAAATGTGTATTGTTTTAAACCACTAACTGTGTGGTAATTTGTTATAGCAGCAATATGAAACTAATGCAAAGTCTTAAAGTTTCTATCTAGCTTTCTTGGAACATTTTCTCTGGTCTATCACCAGGCTATTAGAGCATGCTGCGATTAATATGCTGGTGAGGTCACATGCACCTACTCTGGCCACCGTTGAGCCCACCCTTCCATAACCCTCTCCACCAAGGTGCCAGATATGAGCAAAATCACCTTAGACTCTGTAATCAGCCCATCTCCCAGCGGAAGTCTATGGAGTGACCTCTATAGATACCAATGAACCAGGTGAATTATCCAGCTGAGCCCTGATTATATTCCTGATCCACAAAAATCAAAAGATATAATAGAATGGTTGTTGTTTTAAATCACATATAACTCCAGACATCAAGTTATATGTAAGTGGTGATTAAAGACTGTAAAATAGAATATATCTATGTTTTAGAATGGGGAAAATCGGATCTGTGTTATCTGTTCGCTACTGGCAGTAATCCCTAGTATCAGGGGCCACTCCAACATGTCCAATAACTCTGAAGTATTCACAATTAAGCTGGTTGGAATATACTGATATATTAGGCTCTTTCCATTTTAATTGATTGTGGCAAAGCTTCATTTTAACTTATCTAGGCCCAAGATATAGAAGCTCTTAGCTTCTTAGATGTCTCTCACTTCTCCTGAATCAATTCACACTTCACATCCTCATCCTGGCTCTTCCCTTCTTGCTGTGTCTAGTTGGGGCTACTTCCCTTGTTCCTCTTTTACTATTTCAGTGAAGGCACTGAAATATCTTTATTCACGCATCTTAATTTAGAGTATGAGATGTTTTCCTTACCCTCATTCTCATTCTCTTTCAGCAAAAGCTGAAATTATCTCCAATTCGTCCCAGAGGTTAATAGCCTAACAGAGTGGCTATTTTCTCCCATAATTCTGAACAATAGGCTGAGAAAAATGGAGACATTCTCCTTAAGAGTCCAAGATCCCTAGTGGGTCATAACTCCATGAAAAATCTTGTTTTTAAGTATTCTAGATATCCACTTTACTATCAGCTTTTTATCTTGCAGTGTTTCATTGGACAAAGGCCCTTCAGCTATATGGCAAGTTCTCAAAACGAAACTCCTCATCTACTTAAATAATCACAAAAGGTGAGGAACTACAAGACTTTACACAGTTTAGAATTATACTGTGTGTCTATGTGGATGTAGATAAATGGTAAAAAGAAAACCTAAAAGTACACAATTACCACTTAATATGGCGAAAAGGAAAAAATGCAAGCTAATTAAGATCTAACATTGATAGTCCGCTTGGCTCTGTGGTGGAGTGTCGACCTAAGAACCAGGAGGTCAGGGTTCGATTCCCCATCAGGGCACATGCCCAGGTTTCAGGCTCCATCCCCAGTTGCGGGCGTGCAGGAGGCGGCCAATGAATGATTCTCTCTCATTACTGATGTTTCTCTCTCCCTCACTCTTCCTCTCTGAAATAAATAAAATATATATATATATTTTTTTTTAAATCTAACATTGATAGAAAAACTGCTCTGTTCATTGCAATCTATCTCTTGTTACATGTAAAAAGACTCTCATTTTTAAAATACTTAAGTACATGTTCAACAGAAATATTCCCTAAGAAGCTTCTTTTTTTTTCAAATAATCTTTTGCTGTGCCTTCCCAAAAGCCAATTCTTATCTCTATGTAATTCTCCAGCAAACATTAATAACCCCTTAAATAAGTGTGGGAGGCAGCCTCGCAGGTCCTCCCAGTGATTTCCGCCTCCTGGTTTTACACCCTGTACAGTCCCTTCCTACGATGTACCAGGGCAAAAGGGATGGACTGGGTAATAAAAGACTGTGGCTGCCAACTGAGACTGTGTCACCACTTGCCCTGGAGGGAGCCAATGGCCACATCTTGAGAACACTTAGGTGGCCCTGGGGAGTGGCCCTGGGGAGTGGCCCGCATGGCAATTCACAGCTGAGTGAATGAGCCTTTTTGGGAATGGATCTTCCAGCCCCAGTCAAGGTGTCAAACGAAGCAGCCACAGCTGAAAGCTTGATTACAACTTTCCAAGAGACCCGAATCAGAAACAGATCACTAAGCTGCTCCAGGACTCAAGCTGTGCGACAATATGTGTTTGTTTTAAGCCATTAGATTTAGGGGTATTCGTCATACAGCAATGAACTAGTACAATGAGCAATGCCACTGCCCATCCTTCAAAAACCAAATTGGTGTACATACGACTCAGAGCATCTGCAGGCTCTGCATCTGGGGATTCAACCAATCAAAGATAAAAAATATTGGGGTCAGGGAAGGGAGTTATGCGTGGCTGTCATGTACAGAGTAGTTAGGCCTAGGATGGTTGTGTCTGTACTGAACATGTACAGACTTTTTTTCTTATTATTCCCTAAACAATACAACTATTAACAAGGCATTTACATTGCGTGAGAAGTAATCTAGAGAGGATTTAAGCAACACAGGGATGATGTGCACAGGTCACATGCAAATAGTGGGCCATTTTATAGAGGGGACTTGAGCACCCTCAGATTTTGGTACCCACAAGGGTCCTGGAACCAGTTTTTAAAAATAATTATAAATAGAAAGTGTAATTGCAAAAGGTGAGTGACGAATTTGTTTGAAAATCTTGGCTAAAATTAAAGGCCAGTATAATAAAGTCAGCTTGCCAGCCCTACTTGTAAAAACAATGAACTAGCAATGTACTATCTGAGGCTAGGAACTGTTTCTGGAAAAAGACCAGGTTGAGCAGGTGAAGTAAGAACATATCAACTTTTTAAAAAAAAAATTGGGGAGAAAATCAGTTTAAAAATCACAGTTATCCTAAGTAGCTATGATAAGACATCCCACAAAATAGGGGTTATCATAAATTGATTCTATGAACCTAATGCTTTATCTTGTCACAGACTATATCACTTGCCTACTGATAAACTCATAAGAAAGATAAGGGCAAAAGTACCAAATTTCAGCCTAGGATGGCTGTGTCTGTACTGACATATCAAAGCATGGATGGTTTTTTTCTTGTAATGTTTCCACACCAAATCCAAAACATGTCATAACATCATACAAGAAACCTTCTCAGGGACACATAAGATTCTCTACAATAAAAAAAAGCCCTTTTAACAAAATCTATTTCATTAGAAAATCCACTAAGTACATACACACACACATTTAATATGTTAATCGGGTATTGAAAAGCAACAATAAAAGAAAAACAGGAATTTTCTTTCAGTCTGGGGAAAAAATGTTGATTTCAGCAATGTAATGAGCTGCATTCATTTGCAACATAATAATGAATAAGGTAATTCACTAGTGATGATTCAATTCCAGGTATCTCCATAGTAACTATGTGTATTGATATTAAAAACAATAAAGAACATTAATACTTTCCTAAAAATGAAACCAATAGCATCACTTGTCATTTGAGTCAAAGAGCAATAATTTAGTCATCAACATTGGCAACAATAGCTTGTTTAAACTTTAAAGTTCTTTAGCTTATAAATAGGAGATAAGCATTCTTTCTCATATAACGTACATACTTATTAAGTATAATTGATCTAACTGATCTCCATTGACTGAAGTTTATAGGTGCTTTCCAGCATATGTAAAACTATGTTAAATTTCAAAATATTATCTTCATTGTAAAATGCAGCATATCTATTGCAATGTGCAATAAGTATGAAGTAAAATTTACCCAGGACATGCTTTTTCAAGAACTGTCATAAAATTATATTAATAGGGCCCTTCAATCTTGTAACAATGGTAATATAGAATTTCCAAGAAATTGCTTAGAAAGGTCAAATGTGTGTCCAAATAGTCTTGCCCATGGAGAACTTCAGCATGTGTCTATTGTATGACAGGAGCTCATTTTCAGAACTGAATATTTTAAAACCACATACTGAGTGCACACATAGCTTACAAAATATGCTAGCATTTGATTGTGATTTAATATAATGTGATTTACACATTTAAAAAATGAACTGATTGCAATGTGACATTTTTCCTGTAAAAGCACTGTGGGTGAATCATCCAATGGTATAAATTGGTCCACAATTCCCTGAATTTAGTGGGGAAGGAGGGGCATGGCTCAGTGGTTGAGTGTCAACCCATGCACCAAGAGGTCACAGTTAGATTTCCGGTCAGGGCATATTTGCCAGCTCCATCCCTAGCATGGGGTATGCAGGAGGCAGCTATCAATGATTCTCTCTTACCACTGATGTTTCTATCTCTCTCTCCCTCTCCCTTTCTCTCTGAAATCAGTAAAAATATATATTTTAAAGAAGACACAACTAATAAAAAGTTTTTGAGGAAGTATAGATAAGCCATGTAGAGGTAGATACATCTTTCCTCCTTTCCTGTGCATCGGCCAAAGAAACACCTTCGAGTGCCTGCAGCAAATTAAACGCCATCCTCCAAATCAACATGCTGTAAACTTAAGGAAGGCTACAGAACGGCTATGGACCTACAACTTTAGGGGGAGGGGGGAGTAAACTTTTACTGCCCAAACACATCAGAATAAAATATAAAATAGTAGCAATGTATTCTGTCTATATTACCATACTTAAATGGCAAATATTTTAAGACGGAATGATTTTATCTTGTGCTCCTTTCATCCCTTTGCTTTTATGAATTGTTAGCTTTTACAGCCGGACTCAAATGCTGCACTGATTGTAAAAATATCCTATTTTAACGTGTTGGCTTAAAAATAGCTCCGCTTTCACCACTGGCAGATTACTTTTGAGCAGAAGTCTGCCTTTTCTTGTACAGCCACAGATTCTCAGAAAAATACCTTCTCGTTTACTTCATTCTTTCAACCTCTGGGGAAACAACAAAAGCTGGAGTTTAACTCGCGAAGCACGGAGCTTAATGGGCTGGCAAGTATGTCTCTGCAGTTGCCGATTTGATCCATTCCCTCCGTTTAAAACCCGGGGAAATGTTCCCTTCGGCTGCTCAAATGAATACAACTAGGCGTGTGTGCAAACAAGCAGCCGAGAGCATCTCTGCCTTATGAAGCACATCCCTTCCTACGGGCCCCAGGCACCTTCGTCCCATCACCATTCGGAAAGTTTCTTCCTCTCGGGTTCCCAGCACTTTCGGGGGAAGCAGGCATGCCATCTGCGCGGCTGCAGGTTCACACGAAAGCATGGAGAGGCAAGAGGGCTGGGGAGGGGGGCGCACGGCAAATCACAACACAATCCAAACAGGATCGGCCGGCCGTGTGGGCTGAAGCTCGGGCTCCTGAGACTGGGGAGGAACCCGCCAGCCCAGCGTTGGCCCTGGCTGCCTGGCTCCATGGGCTCCGGTGCCACCTGCCCCGGGGACACTCAAGAGGCGGAAAGTTCCCCCCACCTCGGACGTCCCAGGCGCCGGGCCAGGCCCGCGAGGGGGGCCGGCGGGTGGGGCGGCGGCGGCGATGGCTGGGGTCCCAGGCCGAGGGGCGGCAGGGCTCCCCGGGGCAGGTGGGGCGGGGGAGGGCGCCGGGCCCCGGGGTCACCCCCCTCTCCATCCCCTTTACCTTGGGCGATGGCAATGGACTCGAAGCGGTGCAGCTCCTTGAGCAGGCAGCTCCTCTCGGTGGAGTGCAGGCTGTAGATGAAGTCGCGCGCGCCCTGCGCAGTGTTCAGCGCCTCCATGGGCTCCTTGGGGTGGGTGCCCAGCCCCCGGGGGCCGCCGGGGGAGCCTCCGGGGAACGCGATCGCCAGCAGCCCCCGCCCGCAGCCACACCAGGACGGCAGGCGGGGCGCGGCGGCGGCGGCGGCCGGGCCCGGCCTCAGGCTGCGCGCGGTCCGGCTCCGCAGCAGCGGCAGCAGCCGGGACATGGCGGGCTGGGGCGCGGGGACCCCCGCGGCAGTCCGGGAGGGCGATCTCGGGCGAGGCTGAGGCTAGAAAGAGCTGGGCTCCGCCGACCCCGCCCCGATGTCCTCCAGATGGGCAGCCGCGGCGCCGGCCACCATGCACTCCCCGGGCCCGCACGGCTCTCGCGTCCTCTTCCGTCCCGGATGCCTTCCGAAAGGCCCGCGGCGGCTCCGGTCCCTGTGACGAGACAAACTTTGTGCGAGGCGATCGGGCTGCGGGGGGGCGGGGAGGCGGGCGGTGCGGACGGGCTCCTCCCGCGCTGAGCAGGAGCGGCGCGGGCTCCGCGGGGTTGGTGTCTGTCGCTCTGCCTTTCCAGGGGGATGAGTCAGCCACGCGCCGCCCTCCTCCAGCGCCGCCCTTCTCTCCCGCCGGCTTTCCCAGCGCCGGTTTCCACCCCGATCGCTTTCCGTGCCCTCGAAGCGGCCGCGCTGTCAGGCCGCAGCCGCCGCCAGTACCTCTAGCGGTGGTTTTAGGGGTAACAGGGCGGGGCCAAGGCGGGGGGCGGGGCCAAGGCGGGGGGGGGCGGGGCGGGGCCGCGCATGCGCAGTCCTCGGGCTCGCGGGCCGCGCTCGGCGGTAGGGAGCGTGCAGCAGCGTGCGCACTCCCTCCGGTGCGTGGAAATGGAGGCGGAGGGCGCGCCCCCGCTCTGCTGGCGCCCGTCACCTTTAAGTCCGGGGATGGAAAGAGCGAAGAGGAGCTTTGAGCCCCTCGCCCGGCGGGGTAGTGCAGCTGCCACCCGGCCCGCCTTGGCGCCGTGCCTAAGTCGGAGGCTCCCTCCGAACGTGCCCCAGCTGCGCCCCCCTCTCGGGGCGCGGGCCAGGCGGAGACCAGCCGGGCCGCCCCGACAGCCGCGCTAGCGCCCCGAGCCTCGCGGGGTCACAGCCTCCTACTGAGGGTTTTGGAGACTGAAGCGCCCAAGCCGCGCTCTTGGCCAAGTCAGCGCCCGCCGTGGCCTCGGACAGACACTTGGGTCTCCAAGGCACCCGCTCTGGGAGCTCCAACGAGAGGGCGAGGCCCGCTCTACCCTTGCCAGGACGGGTTTGAGCCTGACATCTTGGCACTGAGAACACCCTTCCTCGTTCTGATGCCAGCAGCTTGCAGATGGTTGATGCTGGAGCGCTGGAGGCGAGTGTCATAGACCTTTGCCTGGTGTTCTCTCAAGGTTTGTGTGATTTCTCTATCCCAGAACGAAGAATGCCGCGATTCTCCACTGTTTCCAAATGCCCAGGTTCTAGGCGTCCTTGAAGACCCAGCTCAGACCGCCTGCTCCACGCTTTCCTTTCTCTCTTCATCTGAACCTGGCTTACTGTCACTCAGGCTTCCCTTATTAAGGGAATAGATCCACTTAGAGAGTAAATCTGCTCAAGTATAATCAAGGTCTAAATCCTATCCTTATCATGTCCGCTGTTGCTGCACACATGGAAGTGCAACAGAGTCACTAAATCTCCCTGCCTAGTGGTTCGCAAAGTATGGCCCCTGGACCACAGAGCTTGTTAGACCTGCAAATTCATGTGCTCCACCCAGACGACCCCAATCAGAAGCTGGGAGTTGGGTTCAGTCTTCTGTGTGTTAACAGGCCCTCTACTGAATACTGATGCACACATCAGTTTGAGACCCAGTGCTCTAACTTAAAGAAACATGGGAAGCAATTTTTCTTTTAAGTTTCAGGATCTCTGGTATAGTCATGACAATTAATGCACGCTGGCCTGGCCGGTGTGGCTCAATGGTTGAGCATAGACCTCTGAACCAAGAGATCACGATTCCATTCCCAGTCACTGCACATGCCCAGGTTTTCGGCTCCATCCCCCATGAGTGACATGCAGGAAGCAGCCAATCAGTGATCAGTGATTCTCTCTCAACATTGATGTTTCTATCTCTCTCCCTCTCTGATGTCAATGGAAATGTTTTGTTTATTTGTTTGTTTTTAAAGAATGCACTCTATGGAAACTAAGTTCTTTGAGTGCACAGACTGTCTTTCTTGCCTTTGAAACCTATTCCCCCTGTGTTGGAATCAGTCTTGAATTCTTGGTATTACCACCACCTTCCTCTATATCTCTTACCCCCAAGAAATTCTGATTCACTGGACTTGGGGTGGGGTCCTGGGAAGTGAGATTTGGAAAAAGTACTCACCAAGAACCCATTCCCAACAGATTGCTGGAAGTTTGATAACTGGATTAACCATGGCCTTGCTGAGTGTTAGTAGTAGATTATTATAGTAGTGGTCCCAACGAACCACGCCCTATGGTGTCCCCTCCCTTGTGTAGAGCTATCCCACATTGACTGCGCTTGGCCATGTGACCCAGTATTAGCCAATTAGTGGGACATCACAAGCCTGATCTGGTAAGTGCGTGCTTGTTGGGACTTGCTTTAATGTGTCTGCTGTATGATTTATGAATATTTCATTCTGCTGTAGAAAATAGGAGAAACTGAAATGTTCACACAATTTGCTTATGGGACAGGTTACACATAAAATAAATAGATATGTGTTTAAAAAGGATGGAAAAAATGAAAGTGCTATTTTGAATATATTTTATTGATTTTTTACAAAGAGGAAGGGAGAGGGATAGAGAGTTAGAAACATCGATGAGAGAGAAACATCCATCAGCTGCCTCCTGCACACCTCCCACTGGGGATGTGCCCGCAATCCACGTACATGCCCTTGAGCGGAATCGAACCTGGAACCCCTGAGTCCGCAGGCTGACACTCTATCCACAGAGCCAAACCAGTCAGGGCTGAAAGTGCTATTTTAAATAGAGGTAGACCAAATGAGCTTCAAATACTAATAAGGCATGAATTGTACTACTTCTAGACTGTCATCCCTAAATTGGCCACCTGCTAGTGACACCCATTATAGCCCCATTATGGCCTCAGATAGTCTTTGTACAAGATAAACCCCTAGCTACTCAGCCAGCTGATGACCGGATAGTTATGACCAGACATACTTATCCTCACATCTCTCTGACAGAAGAGGTGCATGTTGGTTCCTAGCTCCTTTAATCTGCTAACCTCCCCCCCCACACACACACACACACTCACTCTTCACTCTGGTCCTTTCAACTACACCATCTGCAGAGAAGACTGGCTCGGCAGAGCAGGTTAGGACATAGGAACATTGCATAAAACAAAATGTAGGTACTGTGGTCCTTCCACTCTGCCTGTACCCTGTCTAAGCACGTTTATCTACCACATCTCTTTCCTGTTGCTTCTCACTCTGGTTGATAAACGAGATAACTGTTGCTGCTCTTTGAGTGAATGTGCTATGCCAGGCTTAGGTCGCCAGTTTCTTTTGCTGTTGATTTTGTGGCTCAGAAATTGGGAAGGGCTTGCCTGGCTAGTGTATTGTTTGAGTCTCTTATCAGATGTCAGCTGCAGCTGCTGTCATTCGAAGGCTTATCTGGGCTGGACATCCAAGAGGGCACACTCTGTGTCTGAGTTGACGCTGGTTGTTGGCTGTCTGGAAGCTCAGCTGGGACTAACTGTGAACCAGCGCCTTCCCAATTGCTCCAGCATGGCAGACTTCTCACATGGCATCTGGCTGCCCTCAGAGTGAGTGTCTGAAAGTACTAGACTCATGGCGTTTTCAGACTTATCCTAAGAAGTTGGGCTGCATCGCTTGCACTTTATTCTACCAGCTACCAGCTAGCCACAAAAGCCAGATTCAAAAGAAGGGAATGTGGAGCCCTCACCTCCCCCCAACAAATTGAGGACATGTTTTAAAGCTGCTCAGTTTCATACTCCGTGGGCTCATATTTATCTGTCCATCGACATACCTATAGGCAACAAGATTGTGACTACCCACAACCAACATAAAAAGTGCGCATACACATATAATACCCAGATACATGCATGCATGAACACACACTTATATGACTTTTTCAGGGTAATATTTTGTAAGTTTTCCCCCTTCCTCATATTTGAGGTAGGGGAGGGAGATTGATCAAGCTAAATATAAATAATAGGGCTACACAATGCCTTCTGTTCAAAACTTTAAACTCAGATTTTTAGTGAGGCCTCCAAATCATACATCTACTTTTAAAAAATGACTCTGTCTTTGAGCCCAGCAGAAAGGTCAGTAGAAGGATTTGAATGTTCCTTTTTGTTTTGGAAGAAAAATAAGGAATCCATTCGATTTTCTAAACACCTTTTCAGAGAGACTTATTAAATCAGCTAGAATGGGAAACCTAGAAGAAGGTAAATTTGAGCAGCAGCTCCCAAAAAGTACAGGAATTAAACACGCCAAGTACTTCTGAAGGTAGAAATATAATTGAGCTAAAAAAAAAAAAGAAGAAGAAGAAGAAGAAGGAGGAGGAGGGGGAGGAGACCTCGATGAGAAATTTTTTCAGGGAGCAGTTATAAAGCCAGCTTTCCTTATACATCTCATACAGCTGGGAGATTGCCACTTCCTTGTCCCAGCGGAAGTCCAGAAGTTTACTAGTGGAGACTAGATTCGTAGGCAGGAGAAATACCCGAGGGAAGGGAGGTGTACCAAAACAAGGAGATGGAGGGAGTGCCACATTCTGACTCATGGATCCCTTGTCACGCTTCTGCTTTGCCTCAAAAACACTGGTAGCCATACTATCCGGGGATTTACCTCTGAGCACCCACTAAAAGAGCTCAGACAGACCACCCTACAATGAAACCATCCATTAACTAGCTCTGTCACGCACAATTTCCACGCAGCTTTTTGTTTTCTCCCCCTTAAATACAAAGTATGAGCCAGGAGCCCAAAAACACTAGTAAGTTGAAGAAAGCCTTCAAGATGGAAAGACAGAACCAAAATAGCTAGCATTTCTTTAATAGGGGGATCTCTGAGGATATAGGGAGCAAGGTACCGTAAATGTTTGAAAATGCATCACAATATCTTTGCAAAATAAGAAGAGATACTGCAACTATGGAATAATAGGAATCTATAAAAGTAAGAACATCCAGAAAACAAACAGACAAAAATATTACTTTGAAATTTGAAAATTAAAAATATGACACAGTAAAATAAGTTCCGAAAGAATCAGAAGATAACACTGAGAAGAAATTTCTTTAAAAGTAGATGGTAGATAATATAACAAATATAAAATAGAAGATAAATGACAAAATTAAAGCCTCAGGTCAGGAGGTACAAGAGAGTTAAAGAAGATATAATAGTTTTGAAATATAAGGGAGAAAATTGTCTAAGAAATGTCTGAAGGAACGTTCCCAAAGAGAAGGTCATTTGCTCCAGCAGCAAAGTCAGTGGCTCCCAAGGGACATTCACTAAAAAGAATCCCTTTCACAACGGCTTCAGACATCTCAACAGCAACACGACACCAGAAGACAATGGAGAAGCAGCTTTAAAATTCTGAGGAAAACCAATCCATCTAGAATTCTGCATCCAGCAAGCTGGTGTGAGGGTAGAGTATAACCTTCTCAGATATTGAAGTCTCAAAATATTAACATTTCATATATGAGGAAGTAACTGTAAGATGTATTCCATTAAATTGAAGGATTAAACCAGGAAATGGGAAGTCACAGGACAACCAGAGAGTGTCCAGTCCAAATAGGAGCAAGGTGACAGAAGGTTCGGGGAGGTGTGCCTCTAACACAGAGATGGGTTTAATAGATTTTTTTTTAATGTATTTGAAGTATTGAAAGCAGACTTACACTTCTGAGGGAAAGTTGGAGGATGGATTGGTAGTAGATACTTAGAAAATTAAGCAAACAAAAACTAAGGCAATTACTCTAGTAAATAAAATCATATTAGGGAGCAAGTATAAGAAATTAAAAGGTCACAGGTAAATAGTATTTACAAGATGATAATAATACAGAATATTGAATTAACCAAAAATTATGCTATGTCTAAACTCGGCAGATGGGGAGGGGAAGTGTCTTAGTCATCTTGGGCTGCCATATCAAAATACCGTAGACTGCATGGCTTAACCAATGGGAATTTATTTCTCACAGGTCTGGAGGCTAGAAGTCCAGGATAGATTTCCAGGTAGATTTCATTCTGAGACCTCTTCTCCTGGCTTGTAGGCAGCTGCCATCTCTCTGGGTGCTCATGTGACCTATTCTTTGTAGTAAGTGGAGAGAGAGAGAGAAAACTTTCTGGTGTCTCTTTTTTAAGGGCACAAATCCCATCATGACCTCAACTAAACCTAATTACCTTCCCAAAATCCTATCTCTAAAAAGTGACACAATTTGTGTAGGAAGGACATTCAGTCCATAGCAAGAAGTGTGTGTGTGTGTGTGTGTGTGTGTGTGTGTTTATGTATATAGTGTAGAGCAAGAAGAAAGTGGGAGTAAGAAAGCTACATTCTTGCCTTTCATAGTAAGCATGCCAAGTGGGGTCACAAGAGGACACAGATAGTAGTACACTCTAAATGGGATAATTTGAGGAGAGTTCATTAACAAAAGGACAATTTTTTTCTCTTTTTTATTTATATATTTTTTAAATTTGTCTTTATTGTTGAAAGTATTTCAAATGTTTCCTTTTTTTTCTCCCATTAATCCCCTCCATCCCAAACCCACCTCTCCCAGGCCTTCACCACACTATAGTCTGTGTCTCTGGCTATGCATATCCTATATAATAAAAGCTTAATATGCAAATCAACGGAACAGCAGAATGAACAGTGGAACAACCAGTCACCATGACACACACTGACCACCAGGGGGCAGATGCTCAATGCAGGAGTTGCCCAAAAGCCCCAGGCCAGCCAAGGCGAGTGCCAGCAGAGGGTGGCAGCCAGTGGCGGCCTGGACAATCAGGGGGCAGGGCCAGAGAGTGGGCAGTGCCAGGCCAGCCAAAGAGGGTGCCAGTGGGGACCCCCAATTGCCCTGCCGGTCACCCCAAAGGTTGGCCCTGATAGCTGGCCAGGCCTAGGGACCTTACCTGTGCATGAATTTCATGCACCAGGCCTCTAGTATGCATTTAAATTTACCAATTACTCTCCCCTTGCCCCCCCCCAACTTCCCTCTGAAATTTGCAAAAGGTGTGAAAATAGGGAAGCCACAAGAGATAGTATAGTAACACAGTTGCACTGTCACCAATCTTAGGTGCAAAGGGGTAAAAATGGAGTGCATAGGGACCACAATTAGAATGAGAGTCAGATAGAGTAGCCCTTCTTGAGGGAATCAGTGACTTCCAATTGAAGACACAGCCAGCTAGAGTAGATCATGAAAGAGGGAGCCACAAGGATAAATATTCTAATCAATCTCTCTCTCTCTCTTCCCCCCCTTCTCTCTGTGTCTCCTCCTCTCCAGGTGCACTCTCTCTCTCTCTCTTTCTCTCTCTCTGTCTCTCTATCTATCTCTCTCTCTCTCTCTCTCTCTATCTCTTTCTCTCTGTCTTTCCCACCCCTCTTTCTCTCTGTGTCTCCTCTCCTCTCCAGCTTCTCCCAACTAGAGAACAACTCAATTGAAAGCCAAAGGGACCATTTATAACAATTGATGTTGTTCGTACAGGTGAGTTTCTCTGAACAAGAACAAAGAAGAGGGTAGAGAGTAGATCCAAGGGACAAATGGAAACTATCCAGCACGATAAGAACACACACACAAAAATGAAGAAACAATAGGTATAATCCCGCTATGTGCTCAGAAGAAGCTTCTAAAACAGTTGGAAATAATTGCCTTTCTGAACTAACCATTGGAAATAGGGAGACACTGTTGGGAGCTGCTTTTTCATGTTATACTAGAGGCCCGATGCACGAAGATTCATGCTAGAATAGGCCTTCCTTCCCCAGGCTGCCGGCACCGGCTTCCCTCTGGCACCTGGGACCTGGCCTTCACTCTGGCCGGAGCCACCTTCGATCCGGCCCTGCCGCCCTCCTGCAGCTCCCTCCACCACCACCACCCCGGCCTTCCCCCCATAGCAGGTGTTCTGCCCACCTCGGCTACTCCAGGCCTGTGCGTGCACGGTCCAGAGGCCTAGAGCAGCCGAGGCAGGGCTGAATGCCTGCATTGTCGCCATGGCGATGCCACAAGCATCCTGGTTTGGCTGCTGCTATCTTTGTCACATCAATTTGCATATTCCCTCCTTATTGGCTGTGGGTGCCGCCATCTTTTTCATGGAGTGACCGTCAATTTGCATATTCTGTCTTTATTGGATAGGATACTTTGGAGAACTATTTGACTTTTATAACGAAACTAAGGTCCAATGCACAAAATTCATGCACAGGTAGGGTCTCTAGGCCTGACTGGCGATCAAGGCCTATTGGGGCCTTCCGGCTGCCAGCCAGGGCCTTCCTTCATTCCGTGCAGCCCCCTGGTCCGTGCAGCGCACATCATAGCGAGCAGTTGAACTCCCAGTCGGCCAAATTCCCAAGGGGACAATTTGCATATTAGCCTTTTATTATATAGGATAACTTTATACCATTGAATAACTCTCCTAATTCTCCCAATTCCCTGGTAACCACCATTCTGCTCAACAGTATTTGATTTTATGATATACTGTTATTTGAAAGACAAAAAAGAGCAGTTCATTAGCCTTAATGAACTGTCATCATAGTAGTATCTAATTTTGTCCCAGGTACCAGCAAGATTAAAAAAAAATATGATCGTTAAGGAAAAGATCGAGGGACTGAAAAGTCCTATTCAAATTGAGAAGCTGCCCTAGCTGATTTAGCTCCGCGGATAGAGCGTTGGCCTGCAGACTGAAGAGTCCCAGGTTCATGTCCAGTCAAGGGCACATGCCCGAGTTGTGGGTTCAACCCCTAGTAGGGGGCATGCAGGAGCCAGCCGATCAGTGATTCTATCTCATCATTGACATTTCTCTCTTCTTCTCCCTTTCTCTCTGAAATCAATACAAATATTTTTTTAAAAAATTGAGAAGCCATAACCCAATATTGTATCCATCATGTAAGTAAAGGTGAAGACTAGAGGTGTAAGAGTCTGAGTAACCTAGGTTGAAATCTTGACACTGCCCTTTACCAGCTGCATATTTTTAGATCAATTAACCTTTCCTCAATGTACGTCTTGGGAAAATTCAGACAATAATGGCACCTAAATGATGGCACCTTTTTATTTTCAGTGTTGAGGCCTGTGTTAAGCAGTTGCCGAAAGCACTTACTAGCTTTGGAATCAGACAGAGTTGGGGAGTTGTTGTTTGAAAGTGATGAGAGAACACTTCCAAATTCGTTTTACTGGCCAGCATTAAGGTCATATCAAAGCAAGACAAGGGCACTTCAAGAAAGAAAATTACAGACCAATATCCTTGATGAACATAGATGCAAAAGCCCTCAGCAAATACTAGCAAACCAAATTCAGCAACACATTAAAAGCATCATACACCATGATCAAGCGAGACTTATCTGTGGGAATCAAAAGTGGTTCAACATATACAATCAATAAACATGATACACCACATTAACATTATCATAAACTATATAATAGTCTCAATAGATGCAAAAATTTGACAAAATTTAACATCCTTTAATGATTAAAAAACAATCCTCAACAAATTGAGTGTAGAACTATACCTCAACATTAAAAAAGGCCATATATGACAAACCCACAGCTAGCATCATACCCAACAGTGAAAAGCTGAAAGTTTTTCCTTTAAGATCAGAAATAAGACAAGGTTGCCCACTCTAATCACTTCTATTCAACATAGTACTGGAAGTGTTAGAGTAATTAGGCAAGAAAAAGAAATAAAAGGCATCCAAATCAGAAAGAAGGTAAATTGTTTGCAGATGATAGGATTTTATATCCTAAAGACTCCACTAAAAAACAATTAGAATAAATCAATTATGTAAAATTGCAAGATATAAAATCAATATACAAAAAACAGTTACTTTTCTATACACAACGAACTGTCTGAAAAAAGTTAAGAAAGTAATCCCATTTATAATAACATCAAAAACAATAAAATACTTAGGATAAATTTAACCAAGGAGGTGGAAGATCTAGTGAAAATTACAAAAGACTGATGAAATAAACTGAACACAACACAAAATAAATAAAAAGATATACCATGTTCATAGATTAGAAGAATTATATCATTAAAATGTCTATACTCTCCAATAACGTCTATGGATTTCATGCAATCCCTATCAAAATCCCAATGGTATTTTCCACGGAAATAGAAAAAAATCCTAAAATTCAAATGGAACCACAAAAGACCCTGAATAGGCAAAGCAATCTTGAGCAAGAGCAAAACTGGAGTCATCACATGTTCTGATTTTAAACTATATTACAAAGCTATAGTAATCAAAACATAGTGCTAGCATGAAACATTTGAACAGAATAAAGAGACCAGAAATAAGCCCATGCATTATACAGTCAATGAATGTTTGACAAGGATGCCAAAACTACACAATGGGGAAAGGATAGTATTTTCAATAAATGGTATTGGGAAAACTGGATATCCACATTCAACAGAATGAAATTGGGCCCTTACACCACACACAAAAATCCACTCAAAATGGATTAAAGACTTAAATGTAAGACCTGAATTCATAAAATTCTTAGAATAAAACTAAGGGGTAAGCTTTTTTACGTTGGTCTTGGTAATGATTTTTTGGATACGACACCAAAAGCACAGGCAACAAAAGCAAAAATAAACCAACTGGACTATATCAGACTAAAAAGCTTCTGCCTGGCAAAAGAACCCACCAGCAGAATGAAAAAGCAACCTTCAGAATGAGAGAAAGTATATGCAAACTATATATCTGATAAGGGTTAATAACCAAAATATGTAAGGAACTCTTACAACTCAATAGTGGAAAAGCAAATAACTGAATAAACAATGGACAGAAGACCTGAAGAGACATTTTCCCAAAGAAGACACATAAATGGCCAACAGGTATATAAAAAGGCACTCAATGCCACTAATCATCAAGGAAATGCAAATCAAAGCCATAAGAAGATACCTCCTGCCCTAGCTGGTTTGGCTCAGTGGATAGAGCGTTGGCCTGCGGGCTCAAGGGTCCCAGGTTCGATTCCGGTCAAGGGCATGTACCTTGGTTGTGGGCACATCCCCAGTAGGGGGTGTGCAGGAGGCAGCTGATGGATGTTTCTCTCTCATCGATGTTTCTAACTCTCTATCCCTCTCCCTTCCTCTCTGTAAAAAATCAATAAAATATATATTTTTAAAAGTGCTCTTAATATTTAAAAAAAGAAGATATCACCGTGTATCTGTTAGGATGGCAAGTACCAAAAAGATAAGAGCTAAGAAATGTTGACAAGGGTGTGGAGAAAAGGGAACCCTTGTACACTGCTGGTGGGGATGTAAATTGGATAGCCATTGTGGAAAATGGTATGGAGATTCCTCAAAATTAAAAAATAAAACTACCATATTATTGGCATCTCAAAGAGCTATCTGCACTCCAATATTCACTGTAGCATTATTCACAATAACATAATATGGAAATAACCTAAGTATTCATCAACCAATGAATGGGAAAAGAAAAATACGGTATATTATTAAAACAAAATAAAATGGCAGACAGAACTATTTAAGCCTTGTAAATGAAATTCAATCCATCTTATTTCATGAATGTGAGCAAAACAAGTTATTTATCCCTCCATCACTCCCAGGTTGGTATATAGTTAAATGATTAGGTCTGCTGATCAATTTCATAGTCATAGCTAATCCTTTAGTATTCACCACATGGAAGACACTGTGCTAAGTACTTTGCATACTTCATCTTCTTAAATCCTCTTAGGCTTCCAAAGTAGCTTTTATTATCTCCAGTTTATAGATAAGAATAATAAGTTTGCTGATTATAGCTCACCCTTTTTGAGTGCTTGCTTTGGTGCAGGTACTGTGCCTTATCTTTTAGATTTGCTGTCTTTATTTTCATTATTAACTTTATCAGGTAGGAACTATTTTTAACCCTCAATTTTTTAGATGAAAACTAACGAAACAGTGCAGACAGGTTATGTGCGTTGTCCAAGATTACACAGCTAAGAAATGATGGACAGGGTTCAAACCTCTGGTCTCTGTAACTCCGGGGTTTAAGCTTTTTTTTTTATCTCTAAGGTCCAGCCAAGCTCAGGTACAGACATGTTGCCTTAGAGTGAAGAGACAGTGAGTTACCGTGATCTTGTCTGTATGAGTTTCAAGGTTTCACTTAATCTTTAGGGCCACCATCCTGGCCCATAATCTCTGGTCTACACCACAACAGCCTAAATAGTTTCCCTGCTTCTACTGCAGCCTCATTCATACCCATAATCCTTAAAAGCAGACAAAATGGTTATCTTAGAACATAGTAAATTAGATCATTTCACTGCCTTGCTTAACCCCTTATCCTTCTGTTCTCATGACTTAAAATAGAATCCTAACTCCTCACTGAGTCCCACTGGACCTTACACAACCTTTCTGGACCCCATTCACATCGGGCACACACTGCCCTTTGCTCTACACTTCAGCCACACCGACTTAGATCCTGGGACAGACCTATCTTGTCCCTGCCTCAGGGCTTTGGCCGCTGCTGTTCCTTCTGTAGTACTCTGCTTCTCAACTTCTCCGTGGCGGTCAAAACCTACACAGTCAAAACCTTTTCTGATCACCCTAGTTACCTCTCTCCCATTTACTCTTACTCATGTCGCTTTGTTTTGCTATTTAGCAATTTTTGTTATGTGAAAGAGCCTTGCTCATTCATTAAGTTGTGTACTTTTCTATAGTCTATTCCCCACTAGTAAAAATAAGCTCTATGAGAGTAGAGACCTTATCTATGGGGACCTTAGACAAGGTCTTGCTCACTGCTCAATCCCCACTCTTGCCATCATGCTTGGCAAAAGGGATGCTCAACAATTATTGCATATATAAATACATGTAGGACACGCATCATAATGCACAGTCTTTTGCCCTTAAAAAGTTGGGCTTACTGTCTATGGGTGGTCAGGACATACTTGCAGTCATAAAAGATTCAACAATAATAAAAACTACCAATACAGAAATAAAATAGTCTTCACCCAGAACAAATTTGATGACCATCCCAGAGTGAGAAAGTCCCCGGGAGCACATTCTTCCCAAGCCTACCCTGGTTGGGCAGCTGGAATGACTGAGGGGATAGTGAGGCCCATGAGCGCTGTCGGTGCTCACGACTTTCGATGACCTCTGCTAGGATGCAAAAGCAAATTTAGAAAGCTGGGCCAGTTCCCATCTCTTCACAACACATGTTCTTGGTTCTTGTCCTTCTTGCCTTCCAGATCCCAGTCTCTGAACTGTAAGTTTAGTGTGCATGCCTCTGTCCCAACAGTCTTGGCCTTTGTGATACATTGAGATGACGCTCTGACTTGGTCCAGCCCTCTGCACAACTAAGCTAAGGATCCTCTGACTCTTGAAGTAAGATATCCCCTCCCTCAGGTCTGGTCCCCCAGATGCCTCCCATCACCTCTGAAATCTCTCCCCACCACACAGGAATTCAGACAGTTGACACCAAGGTTAACCAAGACGTGGTATAGTAGAAAAAAAGCATGGGATTTGATGTCAAAAGAAAAGTTCAAATCACAGTCTCACCACTTACTCTTTGTGTGCCTGGAGCAAGTTGCTTAAGATTTCTGAGTTTTGCATTCCTCCTCTTAACCTAAAAGTAAAGGCCAGAGTGAAAGGCAGCAGGCGTTTATTTGAGATCCATTGGGAAGCTCAGGTTCAGGCAGAAACTCAAATAGTATTCTGATTAAGTGAAGGCAAAGGGTATTTATGAGAAAGGGAAGGGTTTGATTATATCAACAGAAGGAAGGAATTTATATGGGTGTTAATAAGCTAAGAAAGGAATTTCTGTAGTTATATATAAGCTAACATAGTGATGCTAATTTTAAAGAATGTCTTTATTTTTAAGTCCTAGTTATGTCTGTTTTCCTGTTATCTTTGCAAATAGTTGATTGGAATGCAATGCTGCTTTAGGCCCAGTCCAAAGGTTATTTTGCCTGCTTTCAGCATCCTAAAGGTGTGAGGAATAAGACACACAAGGCAGTTCCTCTGGGATAGCAACTCTGACTCCATTTTAAAGTGGCTCTGTTTGTATTTTTTTTTTTTTTTTTACTTTCTTTTAAAATCTAGAAAGCAATATCTACCTCTCAGGGTACTTGAGATGATAAATAAGGAAAAGTCCTTTTTTTTTTACACCTCTTTCTCACTCCTTTTTCAGTCTTTTCTATTTTATCGAACAGCATTATTATCACTCACCTAGCCACTCAAGCCAGAAACCTGGAGGGCCTTCTTACAGTTTCTCCAGATCTACTTTCTCCTGCTCCAAAGCCAAAACAATCCTCACTCAGGTTCACTTTCCATTTCACTGCCATTATTTTGGTCCAGACAATCATCTCCCACCTGAAATTGAACAGTATCCTAACTGGTCTCCAAACACTGCATCTATTCTCCACCAGCCACAATTATTGATAAAGTGCAAATTTAAGTAACTCATTTACTTCCTGAAAACTCATCCACGGCTTCCCACTGCTATTAGAATAAGGTACAGAATCTTTGCAAGGACTTATGGAGTCCTGCATTACCTGGCCAGGCTTCCTCACTAGCTTCACCCATCAGCTCTAGGCACATGGGTCTTTTGTCCTTTCTGGAACCATCCATCATGCCTTAGACACCCTCATATAACCTTAATTCTGCCTGGAGCTCTCTCCTTCTCTGACCACCTTTGTGCACCTTCTATGAAGTTCATTTCTACCCATCCTCCAGGTCTCAGCTAAAACATCACTTTCTCAACTTCCCTTTCTTCAAATCTCTCTCTCTCTCTCTCTCTCTCTCTCTCTCTCTCTCTCTCTCTCTCCCCTACCCATACCTCTCATCATTATTTTAATTACATGATTAGCATCTTATTTCAGGCTATACCTACTCTTACATAATAGGTGTATAATAAATGCTTGACAGAATAATGAATAGTAAGATTAGGTCCAAACCTATTATAAATTAGAAATGGACAGTAAAAATAGCAAAGATAACTTTTTTTGTTATAGCCACATAGTTGCAACATTAGGAATTTAGCTTTGAGCTCATAGCAACCATCATGCTGGCTACAACTATGGCATATTTGGGTTCCTGAAAATTGGATGTTAATTCAAATAGCTGTGCAAACTTCTGACACATTCTCCTTATCTTTATCCTTGGGTTTCTTTAACTGATAAATGCAATGGAAATGAACACAGGCTCTATGATGATAGGAACATTCTCTAGTTCATTCACCACTTTATTCTTTAGGCTTGTTAGACTGTTAGCACATATGCTCCTTCAGTATTTTCCTAATGAATCAATCAGTTAAGTTAATAACATTCAAACAAATCATCCTACCACCATCAACAAATATTCTGAGCATCTCAAACTCAAAATTGCAATGTAAATAAGTAGATGGTATTTAATTAAAAAGAAGGAAAAAAAAAACACCACTGTAGGAGTCCTCAAAGAGGAACACAAATAAATTAATTTCCTTGATGTTAAAAGATTAAATGAACCCAGAGGTCCTATCTATATATATAAAAGGCTAATATGCTAAGTGTCCCACCATCCGACCAGTTGCTATGACATGCACTGACCACCAACAGGCAGACACTCAACACAGGAGCTGCTGAGCTGCAGTGCCTTGCAATGGCGGTTCTCGGATGACGCACCCCAAAACCAGAGAGGAGGGCCCTGACTGGTTTGGCTCAGTGGATAGAGCATCGGTCTGCGGACTGAAAGGTCCCAGGTTTGATTCCAGTCAAGGGCATGTACCTTGGTGGCTGGCACATCCCCAGTGGCAGGTGTGCAGGAGGCAGCTGATCAATGTTTCTCTCTCATTGATATTTCTAACTCTCTATCCTTCTCCCTTCCTCTCTGTAAAAAAGGAGAAACACAACAAAAAAAACAGAGAGGAGGGAGTCCGATTCCTTGTGAGGCCACGGGATTCCACCTTCGGCCATGGGTTATGTTGTTGCTGGGGCACTGTTGGCCCTGCATCTGGTTTGCTGCACACTTGCATTTGCATTTCACATCCTGTACGACAGCAACTTTGCAGAGGCCCTCTTGCACTCCGGGAAACCTCGGGGAATGTCAAAGAGTGGGTTTTGGCCCGATCCCCACAGCCCAGGCCAAGGGACCTCACCTGCTGGAGGGACCCTGCTCATTCCACAGGTCGCAGGAGGTTGGCTCCAGGATGTGTCTGGCCCATCTCGCCCAGTCCTGCCCCACCGGCCACCTTCTAATTAATTTCCTTAGTTAGAAGTTATAAAATTCTGATTCCAGGATTATACATGAGGCATTTAGAATAGTAGGTACACGAGCTCACTGACAAGTAATTGGGCTCCTGGGACACTGGTGCAGTTGACACCCCAATTTAGCATTAGCTTTCCCCAGAGCATTAGCGAGGACTTTGCACTAATTGGTTTTCAAGCTTGATGACTACACCTTCCTGTTAATAGATTGTCTTGAAGCTTAGAAACAGTTTTTCAAAAGAAGGCTCTAAATTCTTCCTCATCAGTACCAGCTTACAATGGCAAGGCCAAGTGCTGAAATAGAAAGAACACTGGTTCTGGTCCCTTCATTGGGTCAAGTCCCAGTTCTATCTGTACTATGTATTGCCTTAGATATATCTCCTGCTGTCTTCAGGATTTCATGTGTAAGTAAAACTATAGCAGGTAAACTCTAAAATCTCTTCAAGTTCTGCCCTAGCCTGTAAGGTTCAGTTGGTTGAGTGTCATCCCATGCATGGAAGCATGGGAGGGTCACTGGTTTGATTCCCAGTCAGGACACAGGGCCAGATTTTGGGTCCGATCCCTGATCGGCAGCCTATTGATGTTTCTCTCTTGCATGGATCTCTCTCTCTCTCTCTCTCCTCTCCCTTCCTCTCTCTCTAAAATAAAAACATATATTAAGAATTCGTAAATAAGAAATAAAATCTCTTCAAGTTCTGAAGATTCATGATTCTAAGAAACTGTAAAAGCTTATAAACATTCACGTATTATTCCCTGTAAAATTCACGCCACTTTCCTATGTGCTCAACAGAAAATCCAGACTTCTTATCCAAGTATAAATCTCTT
>PVJC01016624.1:0-33437 GCA_004026665.1 Murina feae | reverse complement strand
TGGACTTTTCTTCCAGCCTTGACCATGGGGGATCAAAGCAGATGTGACTATCTCTGAGTCCCAGAACGCGTTCATGAATGCCTTGCCTTCATTGGCAGATGGAGTTGATGACATGTTTGTTTGCTTTTTCTGGGGGCTGGGGGCTGGATTGAGAGAATATACAGGTGTCCCCCAAAATGTATACACACTTTACGGCTGATAGCTCCATTGATGTTTCTTTCTTTTCCAATTTAACCCATTGGAATTAATAATCATTCAAAGTGTGTATACATTTTTGGAACACCCTGAACTAGGTGTGAAAATCACACCTACAAGAAACAACCTTTTTGTGATACAGGGTAAAGACCAAGAATGTCTGTTTTTAAGTCATTCAGGCCCTGGCTTCAGCTCCATAAAGGGTTTGGTAGATTGGATGGTGGCCACTCTCGACTGTCCTCGCCTGCTCCATGACTTCCGTGTGAGGGGGCAGCCCCTGCGTTTCCAGGCGTGAGGGAGATGGCAGGCTTTGCACTCGCCATCTCTGCCTTCTGACTCAGAGCTGGTCAGGCAGGCTGTTGATCCTCTCCCACACACCAGTTGGGTAATTTTTGCCACAGGTGACCAGGCAGCTTGTCCAATTACTGACCACAAGACCTGATCTCTCCTCTCACGTGCCAGCTCCCACCTCCACTCTTTCTCGATTTAACAGTAATAGTGGGGCCCAGAATCCCCAGCCCCTTCTTCATCCTCCCTCCCCCATTCAGGCAGGAAGCTCCTCTCCACTGCCTTCTCAGAGCTCCTCTGGTGGAGGAGTGGTGGATCCAGTGTTGCCTGGGTGGTGATGCCTGTTAGCTTTTAGGGTTGCTTTCCATCCTGCACCCCTCTCTTTGCACTGCCCACATGGGGTGAGGTGAAGCTGATGTCTCCTCCCACTCGTGGCAGAGCTGAGTAGTAGGTCCCTGTGTGCACAGAAAGAAGAGTTGGAGTAGTCATCCTTGTGGCACAGGGGTGGGAGGGAAGGTATGCTAGCACTTCTTCCCCCGGGCAGATTCTGGATATCACAGCCATAGTCATCACCTCCCAGCCTGACCGCGCCTCCTGAGCTCTTCATTTACTTATTTGGATAAGTGATTACTTGAAATAAGATTGCTACAGAAAACTTTAAGCATTAAGTTTATTCTTCTTTGGGATTTTTTTCCCTAGAGATAGATTCTTAGACTCTGTTGCTGTTGTTGTTCTTGAATTGTATTGTCAAGTGATCCTTCGATTTACAGTGTCACAAATAACACGCAGATATTTCTACTTCCCTGATGCTTAACTGCCCTGCTTCTTAGATAACTTTTTTTTTGGAGTGAATGTAGTTTAAAATAGGTATTAAAAAGTTACATTTATTTTCTCACTATCAGTTCTATTTTTAAAATATATATATTTATTGATTTCAGAGAGGAAGGAAGAGGGGGAGAGAGAGCTAGAAACATCAATGATTAGAATCATTGACCAGCTGTCTCCTGCATGCCCCCTACTGGGGATCGGACCCACAACCCAGTCATGTGCCCTTGGCTAGAGTCAAACCCCATACCCTTCAGTCCACAGGCCGAAGCTTTATCCTCTGAGCCAAACCAGCTAGGGCTATCAGTTCTGTTTGTATGTAAAAGTTCATAATGAGTTTCAGCCACCCACATCTATGCGTGGGAGAGGAGGCATGGTATTTGGACACATGCAGGTCCAGGTGTGAATGGCCTAGACATTTTGAGTGACCAAGTACAAACAGATTATTTAAACTCTCTGAGGCTCAGTTTCTTGATTTGTTATGTGGGGGAAATACCTACCTTATGGGACTGTTGTGAGGATTTAGTTTTAAAAGTGTCTGTACAGTAAATTTTGTCCTTTTCTCTGTCTTCCCTTTATCTTTGTAATTCAAAGTTATGTTTTCAGATTCTTTCCTCATTTGTCTACAGGGCTTGGCAGTGGTTTGATACCATCCAATGATCTCTTTATCTTTGATATTAACTCTTTACCTGTTTATCTATAATAATAAAAGGGCAATATTCTAATTAGACTGGACATCCTTCAGGACGAAGCCAGGGCTGGAGGGAATCCACTCGGGTCCTGGGTGCCAGAGGGAAGCCCGTGCCAGCAGCTGGGGAAAGGAAGGCCTACTCATGCACAAATTTTCGTGCATCGGGTCTCTAGTATTTAATATAATGATCTCCCCTTATTTGATTGCCTCTACTACAATTCTGTGTAAAGTTCTTGTACTCAAGGGAATTCTTGAAAAGGACATTTACTATGTACCAAAGATATTTTAATATGTCATCTCATGTAATCTTCCAACAATCCTGAAGGCAGCTACTATTGTTTTTCACTTTTCAGAATCATATTTGCATACTTAAATGTTAAGTGGCCTGCCCAAGGTCACAGAGCTGGCGAGTGGCCCAAGGTCACAGAGCTGGCGAGTGGCCCACGGTCACAGAACTGACAAGTGGCAGAGCCACACTGGGACCCAGGCTTTTGGACCCAGCTCTGCCACACTGCTTTCCTGACTTCCCATTGAGTCTGGCCATCTCAAGACTGAAGTAAAACACCAGATTTCAAAAATAAATCTTTTCCCTATTTATTAAACTGTCACAACTAGGCTTATGGAAGGGTCAGACCTTTCTGTTTGCATCTTCTAATTGAAGATAACAGCTCCTTTGTCATCTAGGTGCTGAGCGATGGTGGCTTTCACGTCTTGTCTGTTGACTACAGAGGTATGTGCTAAGAACAGTGTACACAGATTTTTCCAGAAGCAGGAGGATTTCGATGATTCTCACTTTGGGGCGGTGATACTGTGTTTGCCTTTCCTTGCTGCCAGGGTTCGGGGACTCTACGGGTAAGCCCACCGAGGAGGGACTGACTGCGGATGCTATTTGTGTCTATGAGTGGACCAAGGCAAGAAGTGGCACCACCCCCGTGTGCCTCTGGGGCCACTCTCTGGGTACAGGGTAAGTGGGCTCTGCTGATGGGTCCATAGGTGGGTCCTCGGGGCTCCAGACAGGAGTGAACCCTGAAAGGAACAATGATCTAGGGCAGCAGTTGCCAACCTTTTGGACCTCGCGGACCATCAGTGGTGACCTCTGATCTAGGGACAGACACTCTCTGGCTTCTCTCACTTCCCACATGTGTCTGGAGACCTTGCCCTGTTTGTAAAACACGGGAGCTCTGAGGCTCATTGCAGAACTCTCCTTGAGAGTTTTAAGGAAAAGGGTTCTTAATTTAGAGTCAGTGGGACTCCTGGAAACCCTGTGCAAAATGTTGTGTCTGTGTGCATTTTCTAACCAGAGCTTCCAGAGCTTTCTTCAGATGCTCCGACTGGGTGTCGCATTTTGTATCATTTACTTGACTGTTAAGTCACGGCTTCACATATGTACTAATTTTCATTGCTTTACAGAGTTGTAACGAATGCTGCGAGAGTCCTAGAAGAGAAAGGTACTATAAAATGATTACGTGGTATAATTTCCTGGCTTGAGATGGGGAACTAAAAAGAGTCAAGAGACTATTGGGTACACTGCCAACACAGAGATACCTAAAGCACCCCAACTTTAGGCAGTTTCTGATAGTGCAGCAAACGTTCCTTTTTCTCTCTATTTAATATAAAACAATAGCTGTTTTTCAAGATGATGAAATTAAAAATAAATACTAAGGAAAGACTTAAAATTATCTTTGAAAGAGCCCTCATTGTGAAGTGATAATAACTGTTATTATGGAGTCATTTGGATCATAGGAGAGGAAAATAATACATATGGGGTAACAGGCAGGGCTTGCTTTCTGCAGCCCTTCTTACATAATATTTATGTCAGCATTTCTAAAAGTGTGCTGAGAACTGCCTGTATTAGAATCTCCTGGGGATGCTTTTTTTAAAACACAGGTTTCCTGGATCTATTTTCAAAATTGGAATCTCTGTGAATAGGACCAGGTGACTTGACAAGCATTAAAAGCTTGTAATCTCTTGCATCATATCTTAAACTTTACTTGGCAACACAAGTCAGATGGAGTTATGTAAACATTTTAGAGCAAGTCACCTGCTATTCACAAGCTTAATTACGTATGTAAAGAAACTAAGCATTATTTCAATGATCTTGTAAGCTCTCATGGCTCCCTGTCACTTCCTTCACAGTGTGGACACTGTTACAGTATCTGAACTAAATTCTCACGTAAATGAATGCTTCACTTCCTAGATAATGCAGTGACCTTGGAACACTCAGATTCCATTTACCTCAACTTATGAACTCTTGCTATCATGTTTTTTATTTTTCTCTAAACACATGCCATAAAACATTATTCTTATGTTGTACTAGTGGCCCGATGCACAAATTTGTGTACAGGGGGTTGGGTGTCCCTCAGCCCGGCCTGCACGCTCTCCAATCTGGGACCCCTTGGGAGATGTGCAACTCACAATCCGGGACCACTGGCTCCTAACCACTCGTCTGCCTGCCAGTCTGATTGCTCCCTAACCGCTCCCCTGCTGGCCTGATTGCCCTCAACTGCCCTCCCCTGCTGCGACCCGCCTCCTCTGCCAGGACCTGCCTCTTCTGCACTGCATGGAGCCACGGGACCACCCAGACATCACAGAGCAGATCAGCCACCAGGCCTTGCTTCTGCTGTGCATGCAGCCATCTTGTGGTGGCCAGCTTATGGTGATGTCGCACATGAGGGCCACCTAGGCTTTTATTAGTATAGAAAAGCCAATATTTAGATTTACTTTTCTTTTCTCTTTATTAGCTTCAGCATTTCTGTTTTTATCTGGGATTTTTGTTCTGCCTGTCTATTGGTGATGAATTCTCTCAGTTTTGGCCTGAAGATGTCTTTATTGCATCTTCATTTTTGAAGGACATTTTCACTGGGCATAGAATTTTAGGTTGGCAATAATTTTATTCCAACACTTCATTCAGGGTTTCACTGTTTTATTAGGAAGTCAGCTGCCATTCTTACTATTGCTCCTTTGAAGATAATGCTTTTCCTCTGACTGTTCTAGAGATTTCCTTTTGGTCTTTAAATCTCACTGATTTAGCAGCCCTCAGGTGCCTTCAAACACACACACATGCACATATCCTCGTCTGACACACTTTTTCCAGTTGTTCTCTGGGAAAGTGTTGGCCAAAACAACCTAATCAGCCTCTGGCACATTCTTAACAATGGGCTGCAGAACAGTTTTCCTTCCCATAGAACTTTGCTTTCTAAAATTACCCAAGGCTTGACAGTCTACTGTTTTGCAACTACCATGTGCAGGGAAATCTCTTGGTGGGCAGGGAAGCTTCTTAGAAATACACATTCTCACATTCCGTGCCCCCCCCCCCCTCCGTCACCCCTCAAGAGATTCTGACTTCTGACTCAATAAGTCTGGAGTAGGGTCCAAGAATTTGCATTATTAATAAGCTTCACAAATGATGTACAAGACCATAAATATCCATTATTTAGGGAAGGTGATATTTGAATATGATAGGGGAGTTATTTCTTTTTTTATATTTTCAAGGATCCCCAGTTGATGCTATTGTTTTAGAAGCGCCATTTACCAACATGTGGACTGCAAGTATCAATTATCCCTTGTTAAAGGTAAGTTTCTTATTCATCTTCACAAGATGTCAAAGTGTTTCCACACATTTGTGTTTATTAAGCACACTCTTTTTCTTAACTAGTTTTATATGCCTCTAAGTTACTCTAACTTGAGACAGGGTATTAGCCAGTTGCAATTAAAGAAGGGCATGATTATGGCTTTTGAATTTGGTAGTCCTTTTATTTTCTTCTAATAGATTGAGTAGCTTATTAAAAGCCAGAGTTTTATCTCTTGTCTTTTACAATTTTTAATAGGTAAGTTAGGTTTATATATTTATAATTATTCTTTGAAAAAGTGAAAACAAACATCTTATACATCATTTTTAGTCCTATGACCGTCAGCCATATATCTTTCATAATTTGTGATAAGACAGCCTCTAGAGAATCCAACCAAGGAAGCTGCCAAATGATTTTATACAGTATCCCATGTAGAGGAGACAATCTTTCCAAGAACATAAGATATAAGGAATTGGGCAACAAGATGTAGTTTTTAAAATCTATTGTGCAGTTTATCCAAATTTTATAATTTTATTTCAAGCCCAATGCTCAATTGCTTACAGTCATACATCCATATAAATGTTAGCAAATGAGTGAGAGGGAGGAGGATAAAAAGGTAGGGAGAGAGGGAGGAAGAGAGAGAGAGAGAGAGAGAGAGAGAGAGAGAGAGAGAGAGAGAGAGAGAGAGATTCTTAGAAGGAATACATGGCCCCACAATTTAAACTGTTGTCTAATATTGGAAGGCAGTGTAGGGGCACTTTTCTCTAGCTGTCTACTTTTGGAATCTCTTGTATAATAAATCATCTTAGAACATCCTGGAATTTGCTTAACTGTTGCAGAAAAAGGCAGCGCATTATTTCTGGGACAGCTATTTCACAGAATCACAGAATCTTGAAAATGTCTAAGCTTCAACTCAATACAGGAACCTCTTCTACAACAAGCATGTCACACTCAAAGGCTAACACGGGCCAAATAAACAAGGTGTAAGTTTATGTGGGCCACAAAAAAAGCTTCAATTTTCATAGAAACGTAGGTTTATTTTGATAGAGACAAGCGGAATAGAAAGGGCTGAAATAAAAGAGTCATCATTAACATAAGATAATAGAACATTTTATTTTATTTTTTTAAAATATATTTTATTGATTTTTTACAAAGAGAAAGGGAGAGGGATAGAGAGTTAGAAACATCGATGAGAAAGAAACATCGATCAGCTGCCTCCTGCACACCTCCTACTGGGGATGTGCCGGCAATCAAGGTACATGCCCTTGACCAGAATTGAACCTGGGACCTTTCAGTCTGCAGACCGATGCTCTATCCACTGAGCCAAACCAGTCAGGGCAATAATAGAACATTTTAATAAAAATTAATATCTTTTCTTGAACATTAACTTACCAGACACTGCATAACTGCACAAATTAATAAGCGTAATGCAAATAAACCTATTTTTCTTGTTCTCCGAAAGTGAAATATTTCCTGTTGCACACACCAAACAAGTCGGTCCAAGACTAATGACCTGGCAATCGGCTGCTAAAATATTCGCTGCTAGTATTAGTGGAGAGAAATGGTGTGCCTGCATATAAGGCGAGTAAGGGAAATGAATGCAACACGATTATAGTCATCAGTCATTAGCGAACATTGTAGTTCATTATTAATAATTATGTATAACAGTATATTATAAAAATCAAGTTACGAAGTTTTTATTAAAATGTTGTATTGGCTGGACTGCAAAAATATATATAGGCCACTATTTTGACATGCTTGCTCTACAATCTAAAATACTGAATGCTGAGTAACTTAAGATTTAACAAATACAACATTTTCAGTTGGTTCCAGATGACTGAATATTCATCTTAAGATAACCATTACTTGATCATCTATTATATTACTCTAAGTAATTACTAAGAAACTCAATAGTTTTTAGTTATTTTGCAATTCAGGTATAGTCTTCCCACTTTTGTTTCTTTTTAGAAATTTTATAATTTTGAAAGTTAACATAATAGAGAAAATACATGATGTAGCAAATAATTATAAACTGAACATCTAAGTCAAAATGTAACCAACATTGCCCCCGTTGGGTGGCTCAGTTGGTTGGAGCATTATCGATTCCTCGTCAAGGCACATGCCCAAGTTTCCAGTTCCATCTCAGTCGGGGCACATTGAGGGGGCAACAGATCGATGTTTCTCTCTCACATTGATGTCTCTCTCTCTCTCTTCTTCTCACTAAAAATCAATTAAAAAATTAACCAACACACAAGTCAAGGAATTAGCATCACTAGAAGTCTCATCTGTATGCTACTTTCTAATCTAATACCCCAGTTTAGCTGTGATCCTTAGTCTGAACTTTATGGTAATCACATCCATCATTTTCAGTCCTATGAGTGGCAGCCACATATTTTTTCTTTATAGTGTTACCGCCTGTGTGTGCATCTCTAAGCAGTATAGCGTGGTTTGTTTTTAAACTTTACATATCAGAATTATATAAGATGTATTCTATTTTTTCACCCAACATATATTAGTAGGATTTTATCCATGAAGTATGGCTGTAATTTGACATTTTCATTGTTATGTAGTATTTCATTATATAAATATAGTACAATTTATAGATCTAATCTATTGTTTGTAGACATCTGAGTTGCTTTTTGTTTGGGATCATTAATAACATCATTGTTATAAGTATTCTTGAACATGTGTTCTCTAAACTTGTGTACATATTTCAGTGGAGTATACATTGGGAGTGGAATTGCTGGATAATAAGGTATGCGTATGTTCAGCTTTAGTAGTTATAGTGCCATGCCATTTTCCAAGGTGACTTTGCCATTTTACTCTCCACTTACTGGACAGGAGCATTCAATTGCATCATATCCTTGCCCTCATAATGATATCTCATTGTGGTTTTAATTTGCATTTGATGACTAATGAAGCCAGGCATTTCCCCATATGTTTATTAGCCACTTAGATATCATCTTTTGTGATATACTTGTTTGCTTCTTTTTAAATTGAGTTGTCTTTCATTTGTAGAAGTTCTTCATAGGGTAAGTCATTAAAATTATTTGTTTTTTAAAAATATATTTTATTGATTTTTCACAGAGAGGAAGGGAGAGGGATAGAGAGCTAGAAACATCGATGAGAGAGAAACACCGATCAGCTGCCTCCTGCACACCCCCCACTGGGGATGTGCCCGCAACCAAGGTACATGCCCCTGACCGGAATCGAACCTGGGACCCTTCAGACCACAGGCTGACGCTCTATTCACTGAGCCAAACCAGTCAGGACAAATTATTTGTTTTTTAAATATATTATATTTTTTGCTTTAAAAATATTTCTTTTGCTTTTTTAATTCCTCAATGGCATCTCATAATGAAGAGATGTTCCTATATTTCATGTGAACCAGTTTACCAACATTTTCTAATGATTAATACTTTTGAATAAAAGTGTCTTGCTTAATAAAACTCTGCTTACACAAAGTTACGAAGATACTCTTCTGTGCGATCTTCTCGAAATTGTTTCACCTTTTACACTTAGAGCCATATCCCAGGCATGTATTTTTGCACATGTAGGATGTATAAGTCCTTACAGCTTTCCAGCTGGCCCAGTGCCATTCACTAAATGGACCTTCCCCATCACTGCAGTGCCAATGTCTGTATAAACCATATCTCTCTCTACATATATGTATACATGGGTCTGTTGGAGATTCTCATCTCTCTCCCACGTGTATTGTCCATGTTTATATAAATACTACAATCTCTTAGTGACGTTAGCTTTATAATATGTCTTGATATCTAGTGAACTTCTTCAGCTTTGTTCTTCTTATTCAAGACCATTTTGACCCTTTGCACTTCCACATATATTTTGGAATATACTTGTCAATTTCTCAAAATTAAGTTAATTATTGTATTATTTTCCATACCAACAACAGTAAACCTACTTTTGCCTAACCCTGTATACTCTGTATGATTTTAGCTTTTGAAATCTGCTCAGAGTTGCTTTATATCCCAACAAATGATCAATTTTGGTAAATGTTCCATATGCTTGAAAAGAATGTGTTCTGTTGTTTTGGGTACACTGTTCTAATGTGTCAATTAGACAATTAATTGTGACATTTGATTCTTCTATATTCTTACCGATTTTTTTGACTTTTTTAATCAGTTGCTTAAGGAAGAATATTAAAATATCTCACCATTATTTTGGAGTTATTTATTTCTATTTTAGTTCTGTCAATTTTTGCTTTAGTTTTTTTGAGGTTATATTATTAGGAACATACATCTAATAATGTAATTTTATATCTTTTATGTGAGTTTATCCTTTCATGTACCTGTATTTTAAGAATATTTATCTGGTGGTATTCCAGAACAGAGAGGAGTCAGGGAGACCCAATTAGGAACCCACAGCTGTGCTCTGGGCTGGAGGGGATGCTATGACCTCTGAGTCTCAAAGGGCACCTGGGCTGGGAGGAGTGAGGAGTAACAAAGTAGATTATTGGCTTGGACCAGCTTTCTTCTCACTCCTTTGGAATTTGAGATGAATTGCTGAAGGGCTTCTCTTATTGAATTTCCCTCAGAGGAGTCCTGATTCCAGGGGTGGTAGGATCAGAAGACAAAGAAGAAAGTAAACAAAACAAGAAATCTTGCCCTTACTATGGGGAAAGGAAGAAAGGGAAGGAGAGATGGTGTTAGGATCTGCAGATGGCACCTGAATGCAAATCATTTGTTCTGGGACCAGACAAAATGCCAGCCAGACAAACCCCACGAAATCAGGGAGGTTCCTGAGGCCAATACCGGCAGCAGACGTTGGTCTTCGCTGCAGATCCTGTACCCATTTCCTACCAAATTCCCCACAGTTTCCCCCATGGCATGACTCACTTTTTAAAACCAGAAAAAAACGTGTTTGTTTGTTTTTAAAGTGTATTATATTTAGAAAGTTACTGTTCTCTATGTTACTATAGCTCATAGTGGGAGACTACAAGTTACATTTGCTAGCAGCTGACTCTAATTTCTCTGTGCTCTTAAAGGAGCAGTGATATGCATAATCTAAACATGGCTTCTACCGTGAACATCCTTCTTTTCTTTTTAAAATCGTGGAGCTGAAGTTCATATTTACTGGCCACAGCCTAGCAATTCTGTCCCCATTTCCTTCCCTAGGCAACATCCCATTTATTACATTGTAATCCCCTTCCCTCTCCCCTCTACTCTAAGGAATAAAATCTGAGCGAAATTCACTCAGAGTAAGATGAAAAGGACTGATGATAGCTTAAAGTGCACATAATGGACTCATTCCATGTTTTGCAAATACTTAATAGGTACCAGGATGTTTTCTAGGTTCTAGAAATACCACAGAGTATTCGTCCTCCTATGAAGTTTACATACTTTCTTAAGAGACAGAAGACAAGTACTAGTACTAGTACACAACAAGAGGATTTTCAGTAGCGGGAAGTGCTGTGCAAGTTATATAATGTATGTGATAGGGAATGGCTAGGTGGTGGGAGGTCAAGGTTCCATCGCTGTTAGGGAAAACGGCTCTGAAAAATATCATCTGAGCTGAGACTTGCATGACAAGGAGCCAGCTTTCACGGGAAAATGTGGAGGACTCGGACTGAGGGAACAGCAAGGACAAGGACCCTGAGGTGAGATCAAGGCTGTTCCAGGAACAGAAGGCAGCTGGGCCGGCCTGGAGAGGGAGGGCATAGTGATAGATGAGGCTGGAGGTAGAGGCAGCAGCCGGGTCATGTCAGGCCTCGAAGGCCAAAGGGGCACTGAGTGAAATCCAAGAGCCTTTGGAGGGTGTGAAGCAAGAGTGACAGGATGTGATTGGCACGTTGTTGACGTGATCACTGGTTTCCCCGTGGGACATGGATTACATGGGAAGGGAGAGGGTGGAAGCAGAGGGTCCCGTGCAGTTGGTGAAATTGAAGCAAGAGATGAAAGGTGGGTCAGGCTGGGTGACGGGAATGGAGAGAAATGAATGTATTGGGGATGCAATGTGGAGGTAGAATTGAAGTTGGTGAGCAAGGTGTGATGTTGCTCAGGGTTTCTGTCCCTTCCTCAATTTTAGTTGAAATAAGTGCTTTTGGGCATGTAAACTAATTTACCTAGTACCTCACTGAAATACGATAAAGCTGATTTAACTAGAATTCAGTTCACTGGAATTTGCCATTAAAAAGGAAACTCAGTATGTTTAGAATGTAATTGTTATATTTGGAGTCCGGTGGTCAGTTAAAACCTAAAATACCTTTTAAAACAACAGCAGTATGTAATGTTCAGATTCTTTAATATGTATTGTGTACTTTCAACAGGATTTTTTTGACTAATCAGAACATTCTGTTCCCCAACTAAACCAATTAGTTATTTTCACTGTAGAAGCAATTTTTAGATTATGAATATCACTGCTCCTTTCAGAATATGAAGGAACAATAGTGCTGTTTGTATTTTAAAGAAAGGGCAGTGATGGCTATGGATAGTGGGATTAGGTGTGATTTGTTTCTTCTGTTTCCTTTTGTATTTTCCAAATTCCCTACAATGACATGAATTACTTTTACAATCATAAAAATGTTGCCTTTTTCAAATTTATTATATTTAGAAAGTTACTCTCTATTACCACCGTTCATTGTGGAAAACTACAACAAATTATATAGCTGCAGGCAAAGTTTTAATTGTTTTTTTTCCTTTTAAAAATATAGATTTACCAGAAACTTCCAGGATTTTTACAAACACTTATGGATGCTTTGAGAAAAGACAAAATAGTCTTCCCTAATGATGAAAAGTAAGCTAATGATGAAAAATGTCCATTGTTCTATTACTATGCCTGTAGGATTTTTTGGGGGGGTGTGTGTGTGTGTGTGACTATCATGTGACTTACTGGGTGGGTAGATGAGAAGTCTGAAAGTCTAGATGAGAATTTGTAGGTGGGCACTAGGATTTAGGGTAATGTAGCTACAAGTTTTTAGTATTTGGCATTTTCCTTATGACTAATTTGATGACTTTACAGATTCAGTATTTTCTCTGAAGTCATACAGGGAGCTGTCGATTTAGGAATCCCTGACTTTAGGCCTTATTCCTCATGTAACTAAAACCTATCTACTATCCAGCCTACTAACCTGACAGCAAAACCAATGAATAGAATTGGGCAAGTTACCCTCTTGTAGTAAGAGAATTTAAGCACCTTCAAATACATAGTTGTTATCAATATTTTAACATTTCAACACACTTGAGGGATCGAACCTTCTCAGGAGTAACAGCAAGTCACTGTGGCATGGATGGACATGTATTGGAAAGGGGTTGGAGAGGGAAGTATTGTTTGAGAATGCCATTGGGGTCAGGAATGAACATTCTTCATGCCACAGTCTTTTTGAAAAGGCTTCCTCCAAAGTAGGAAGTTGACCAGGAAGCTAATCAAACCCATCTGTACATTTATGGGGAAAAGTAAATTGCCACCAAGAGTTATATTTTGTCCTGTGGAAGTTCTTGTTATTTTAGGGATTTTATTTTTCTTTTAGAGTCTTTTTTTTTTTTTTTAAGTTTTTATTGATTGTTTAGAGAGAAAGGAGAAGAGAGAAACATCAATTGGTTGTCTCAATGTATGCACTCTGAATGGGGATGGAACTTGCAACTTGGGTATGTGCCTTGATTGGGAATCAAGCAGGTGACCTTTTGGTGCATGGGATGAGCCATACTGGCCAGGGCTCTTTTAATTATAATATTCCAAGTATTATGATATTAGGTGGAATAAGGAAAAAGATAAGGTTCTTCTAATTCTGTATAAATTCAATAGTTCATTGTTCTTAATTATTTTAAAAGAAAATCACATGGAAATAGATTAAATTAATTAGATACCTAATTAAACTACATGAGTACATAGGAGGAAGAGAATATTACCCAGAAGAAAAATAAGTTACTGTGTGAAGTTTGTTATATATGAAGTTGTTATGCCTGGGAGGAAAGGAAAGAGAGTTCTTGTATTTTGGGCAAACCTCATGTTTTGGTAAAGGTTTAACTTGGAGGAGGAGAGATCCCAGCATTAATTCTTGAGTTGAATGCTTTTCTTCTACTTGTTCCTAGTGTAAAATTCCTGTCTTCCCCCCTCCTCATCCTTCACGGCGAGGATGACAGCACAGTGCCTTTGGAGATTGGAAAACAGGTAAACCATGAACTGAGTCTCTGACATTCTAAGGGATTCTCTACTCCCCTAATAGCCATGCTGCCCGGTGTATACAGTAAGCATCCATGCTAATCGCTCCAAGGAGTATTTGGATGGACCCAGGCTCCTCATTTGGGGTCTGTGAACCAGGAAGTGTTGTGGGGACCCAGGATGCTATAGGAACCGCTGTATCTTTCCTTAGTGGCTCTAAAAATGGGGAGGCAGTTTCTTTTCTTTTAACCAAACAAAGTGTGTCCCATCACAGTTCCCTGTCTCCTTGTAGGGAGGTTGGACAATGGAAGGATGTCCTATCAGCATTCTCTATTAGTCATGCAGCCTTCAGTCCTTTAGTTGTAGAGGAGCCAGCTGGGAATGTGGAGAGTCTCCATGCCTCTGACCTGACGGGACTAACTCCTCCAGCTGGCTGCTTCTGTACTGTTGTAAGAAAGCCAGCCTAGGAAAACCATAGCTCTGATGGTCAGCCTTTGAGCCTCTGTCTTTCTGTGCCCTTGCAGCTCTATGAAATTGCACACAATGCCTACAGGAACAAAGACAGGGTCAAGATGGTGATCTTTCCTCCTGGCTTCCAACACAACCTGCTTTGTAGAAGCCCTACCCTGTTAAAGACCGTGAGGTAAGAGTAGCTTTGCTAAATGTGATTTTCTTCCCTTAAAGGCAATTAGGGCTGATCTGGCTTACGTGGACCGCGAGGTGGGGAAAGCATGTGATCTGATCGAGGTCCTTTTTCTGCAGAGATTTCCTGAGCCAGCAGTGGGCATGAGGTCTGAGAGCAGCCGAAACCTCCAGCGAAGACTTGGTCCGAACACCACCTGTGATGTGTATTGCTTGTGTAAATTGTACCGGGATGCTTGAATGCACTAAAGTCACTGGCATGTCTGCAAGTCACTTGCCAGCTACAAAGCATGGGTGCTGGGTGGTATGGGACGCTCTCATTTAGTTCCTGGGACATGCTGCGACATCTCTGTGGAGATTCAGAATTTGGTAAAAACTGGATCCCATATAAAATGCGCAGCTGCCAAACATCCTGGGCTATTTGTGAATCAGCTGTAGTCTTTGGTTTGGACTTAGGTAGCAGTGTAAGAAAGGTGCTCCAATGTAGTTAAATAATTTGTGTTTTAGTTAATTTAAACGGCATTAAAACGTTCCCCGCACTTTTCTAGGGGAAGGTCGTAGCATGCTACTCAATTTGTTATAAAATAATTCCTTGTGACACTCAGGTAGCTCTGGAAATTCATACTTTATTTTTAGTTCTAATACAGTTATACACTTTCCAGCCCAATCCCCGGAGATACTTAACTGGATTGTTAGCTAACAAAACAAAACAAAATCAAAGAATGTTGCAAAAAGGTTCAAGTCCAATAAGAAACTATTTTTTTTTTTCTACAGAAATTTTACAACTTACTTTCCACTGGCATTGTACACCCCATTGCTAGATTCATTGGACAGGGAAATCTTTAGATCCGAAGGCTCCATGTTCCAGATGTCCTTGGCGTACTCCTTAATTGTGCGGTCACTGGAGAATTTCCCCGAGGCAGCTATATTTTTGAGTACCATGGAGTTCCAGGCCTTTGGATTCTGTAAACAACACACATCTATACAGCCCAGGCCTGACTGCCCACCTAGCTTTAGGGCAAACATCAGGCCACGCATACTGAAGCACATTTCATGGAGAAACAGCAGGAGTAAATTGTAGTGAATTATAAATGCGTATGTTTCACAGTTGAGAGCTAAAGAGAGCAGACTGAGCTTTCCTCCTATTTAGAGTATATATTTCTCTTAAGAATGAAAAATATGTATTTTTCATTTTCAGGGAAACTGCGGATGTAAGTTAACTTTTGTTAAGAGGTAACTTTTTGAAAAAAGATAGTTTTTGCTATAGTTATGATGTTTTGGCATGGAAATCGTATTTTCCATGCTTTGTTTCAAATGAAGATGCCTTCCTTTAAACTACAGATGAAAGGAAGGGACATTAATATTCACTATCTGCTAGAAACCAAATCAAAAGATTTAACCCGTGGCTCACAGAGTTTGGAAAACAGTACGCTAGAATGCTAACGATCCACTGAGAGACTTTACTGACATACTTTTCTTGTGTGTTTTTTTTTTTCCTGAAGGTAGATGTCCCAGTAGGTTTATACTTAGTCCCGTTGGGGTTTCAAAACATGATTAAGTTTTATCCTTAATAAAATATGTAACATCCAAATCTCATACTTTTTAAACCAATAAGAATATAAGAAAGTGTCTGGTGTCTATATTATAAAAGGCCAGTGGCCGTAATGCCATAAAAACCAAGCGACAGGTCACCAGGAGGTGCATGGAGCCACTTACAGCGGTAGGACAGGGCAGGGTTCCCGGCTCACACGGCTGGCGCGGGTGGGGGTGAGGGGGGTGGGCCTCGCACGGAGCTCAGGGCTCGCGCAATGGGATTGAGGATCGATCGCAAACTGCTGGTGCACGGAGGGTCTGGGGTCCCATCGGTGCAGCGGGTCTGGGTCTCGCACAATTGCGCGTGCTGTGCCTCTACTTTATTTAATAACCTCATGATTTTGTAAAGAACTCTACGAGTCCATTGTAAATTACCAGAACATTATTTAAAACCAATAGCAATGCATTATAAGCATTTAAAAAAATCTAAAACTACCATCATTCCTTAGGGTACTGCAGAAAAGAGTCTGAAATTAGTTTGTTCAGACTCTGGAAACTTACTAAAATAAAAGAATAAAAGCCTCATCTCTTCACTTTCTTTGTATTGTTGAGGCTTAGAAAACAAACTCACACGGATGGGAAGTCTCGTCATTAAGCCTCAACAATACAATCATTGTTAAGAGTAAAAGCTGCAATTTGCACTAATGAACAAGAAAGCCTGACCCCAATGCTTGGCTTCTAGAAGAGCATCCTTTGGACGGGGGCCATCGTTTCAACAGAAGAGGCCCATTGTGCAAATTCACATGCACGTTTGTGCTTGCCCTTGGCCACATTTTCTTTTCTTGTTCTGTTTCATTTTTATTTCTTTCCCCTGCAGCCTTTCTACAGACAAGCATGGGCTGCAATCAAGAGGAAAGAGGGAGAGGCGGCCATTTTCCATTCTCTGTCCTTGAGGCTGCTCTCTCCAGTGTTCAGGAAGCAGGGAGTAGGCCACTAAGCTTAACGCAAGCACTGCCCCTCCTTGCTGATGGCCGTGAACTGGAATTTACTCTGGTCCGTACACTTTTGGGGGACTGGATAGGACTCTACCAGAAGCTAAGGGCTGTGAAGCAGCATGAGCCTTGAATGAGCCTACTTTAAAACCCAGTGGGACACCCGGGATGACTGCAGGAACCACCCTGCCACCTGCTTTGGGAAAGGAATGGAAAGAAATGTTGGTGAAATATGTTTCTGTTGGGAGTAGTTACTGATGGATACAAAGGGCAGGCGGTGGTGATTTTATGGGTCTTGACTCATCTGGTGTACGGTGGTGTTCAAGTTGGAGGGCAACAATAAAGACTGTGGGGGCAAGGGCCCCCAGAAGGACATCAACCCCAAGAGACCCATCCTGGAGTCTTGGCAGAGAGCCAGCCTCTTTCGGTATCTGTTCTTCTGTGGCGTCTGCAATTCACTAAACGTCTATTGTAGCAGAGATGACCAGCCGTTCCTTGTGTCTACTAATGCACCCAGAGGGCTGGGCTGCTTGATGAAGGCGTGCATGGCTCTGGCCTTTCCTTTCCTTCCTTTCTCCTCCTCCCACCCACCTTTCTTTTTTTAAATATAGTCTTTCTTGTTCCTTTCTTTTTTAAAATATATTTTATTGATTTTTACAGAGAGGAAGGGAGAGGGATAGAGAGGTAGAAACATTAATGAGAGAGAAACATTGATCAGCTGCCTCCTGCACACCTCCTATTGGGGATGTGCCCTCAACCAAGGTACATGCCCTTGACTGCAGTCGAACCTGGGACCTTTTGGTCCACAGGCTGATGCTCTATCCACTGAGCCAAACCAGTTAGGGCTCCTTTCCTTTCTTAAAAAAAAAGTCAAACATAAAACCATCCTTCTATACATTTCTATTCTATTCTATTCTATTCTATTCTATTCTATTCTATTCTATTCTATTCTATTCTATTCATACAGCCCCACTCCACGGGTAGTCCAGGAGAGGTACTTATTTTGCAGTTTCCAAAGAAAAAGGGGGTCAGTCTTTATCCCAATAAACTAAGGCTCAGCATTAGAATCATTTAAGCAGGTTTTTCAAATACTGATGGTGACCCCACCCCCTCCTGGGTCAGAATCTCTCCCAGGGAGACTGACATTGTACTTTAACAAGCTGCCTTGGTGATTCTGATGTGCACTGGACAGGCTGCTGGAAGGTGTGGTAAGAAGAAGGTGACTATCCATGCTGGGGCCACCCTGTCAGTGCCCATGTCAGTGCCCAGCACAGTGCTTGCCAGGGGAAGGCCCTGACGCCTCTCTGCTGAACAAGTGAGTGGGTAAAATGAGTATTCAATGTGGCTTTATACCTTTACTTTCCAGGACATTCCTGCTACATGGTGGGTGCTCAATAAATATCAAATAATTTGTGATTTTTTTTTTTTGACTTGGACATTAAAACATTTACACCTGCTATGGAAATGTGGAGTCAACCTCTGCCTAACTGTGGGGAAAGTCGAGTTTTGGTCCGAACAACCTACAGTTGTCTCATTTACCCTTTTTGATTGGCCAGTGGGGCCCTGTTATTTAGACTTAAAAAGAAACAGAACTTTAACCATAGTAAGCTGGTTTACTTTATATGTCTCAGCTGTGTACTCACCATGTACAGCTGGCTGACTTTTTCTTGACACTTGACATATGCTTCATAGTCTGCAAACACTTTAAACCTGTGTTGTTTTTTTGTGTGATTGGGAGGAAAAATTAAAACAACAAAAAGCTTCATTAATAGATATGTGTTAAGATTCCATTTAAAATTGTCTTTTGTTTCATGGCCGCTTTACCAAACTCACATTTCCATTCCCAAGAACTTTAAACAGCCCTCAACCTTTCTACGATCCTCCCCCCAGGGAAGAATGTCATCATACAGACACATCTGAAAGCTGTGTCCACCAGCAGAAGGAGAAAAAGAACACCAGGTCTTATCCTTGAAGCTTCCTAGCATTGCCAGTGGGGAATCTTTAATTTTTCTTTTCTAGCCTAGATCTATGCTAATCTACATAGTTGGGTTGTAGTTGGTTTATGATGTTCTTGCTCCCTTTTCAAGGGTGAACTAACACCACCTTCTTGGGGGAACTCACCTGTCATGATAAAATAGCATGTTGATTACATCTTTGAAGAGGTCAGGCTGCTTGGGAGAATAGAAGCCATTGTCAATTTGATCAATGGCCAGCTTCAGCTCTGGAAGTGCCTCATAATATTCTTTTGCCTTGTATCTGAGTGGTGGGGGTGAGATAAGAAGAAAATTTTGTTAGTTTTTGTGATTAGCAATACACTAGACCCATATTAGCTGTTAAAAATGCATTCAGAAATACTACATTTTATAGAAGTCATTATAAAGTTCATATGGGTATCAATAATATTTGACTAGATCCTGACACTTCTCCCTCCCCCCTCCACACTTAAAGTTGATTAGTTCCTTGTAAAGGAAGACATTGACAGATTTTTCTAAAAAATTTCTAGTCCCAGAGCAATAGTCTAGTCTAGTAGAAGACAATAAGATTCATTTCAAAGCAGACTTTAGGGATCTAAACGAGCATTATGTTAAGTTAACCAGTTGCTTTTGGACCCACAGATCCCAAAATCTGTTGCTACTGAGTTAAAATTTACTTCCCAGGGCCAGGAAGTATACCTGACAACCCCTAAATGTTGTAATCCCTAGTGTTCCTTTGGGCAGCACTCTTTGTTTTTTAATACAGGCTAATAAACCTAGTTAATAAATCTATCCATATTCTAAGAGAAACTATTCTTGGGTGCTTCTGTACACCCATACCTATCCTCTCCTACCTTTTAGTCCATCTGTTTGCAAGCTTAAAGGAACAATCTTAAATCATAGGCAAAAATTGGTTCACCTTTTGATCAAGGTAAACATTACAGGTGCAAGAAGGGACCAGCTCATCAGGTCCGCTCTACAACGTTGATACTGAAGAGCAACAACCCCATGCACCTGGGCCCAAGCTCCTCTAACTCTCACTTGATGCATTTCATTAGACTAATCCATGGCCAGGAGGCTCCTCTGACTCTCGGGAGATATCTGCTGCCACATTTCCTGTGACTCAGCCTGAGTGGGATACCTGCGTGGGCAGGCGCCCCCCTGGGAGAGCCGTTCTCTCACCCTTTCTTGTCCAAAGCAGCTACATCATCTATTCTCATGCCAAAGATGAACAGGTTCTCTTCCCCGGCTTCCTCTGCCATTTCCACGTTGGCCCCATCCATGGTGCCAATGGTCAGGGCCCCATTCAGCATGAACTTCATATTGCCTGTCCCTGAGGCTTCAGTGCCTGCGGTGGAAATCTGCTCTGACAGATCTGTGGCCGGGATGACTGCAAGCAAGACAGGCGTGTGAAAAGGAGTGATTCTGGCTCTCTAGATCTGCTTCTATTTCATCGAGGAATCTATGTAGCTGGCCTGCTTTGATCACTGAAGGAGTGCATGTCATCAAGATCAGCGTTCACATGGTGAAGGATGGATCTCACTCTTCCCTAGGGCTCAGGCAACCACTTTTGTCTTTTTCTTTTATTGGTTTCAGGGAAGACGGGGGAGGGAGAGAGACAGAAACATCAATGATGGGAGAGAATCATTGATGGGCTCTCTCCTGCACACTCCACATGGGGACAGAGCCTGCAACCTGGGCATATGCCCTGAATGGGAATCAAACCGTAACCTCCTGGTTCTTGGGGATGCAAAAGTCGCCAGCTGGGGCACTTCTGTCCATTTTTGATGTGTTATCTTGGTGGTTATGGCCACAGTGCTAAATACCTAAATGCTTATCCTATTCTTTCTTGGTCTATAAACCTCAAACAGCATCCATTGACTCTCTGCTATAAAAGTTGACCCATTTATCTTCTCCCAAATATTTTCATGGTTTTAATTTTATCTTCTTTATAATTTTAACTAATATATTGAAACTTCTCTTTCTAGATCCTTAAAATTCAGGGTCTCTCCCTGACCCTTCTTTTACAATCGGAGGAAACAGGATTGTTTGTATTCCTTCCACTTCTCCTCACCCCTCTTCCACTTTCACTGCAAGGAAACGAGCCACATGCAACTGACGTGTGTCTAGGGCCAGGCACCAAGCATCTGAGCTCTCAGCCTGATTTACACAAATTCATGCAGCCTGCAGTCCTCCTGCCCCTTCTCTCAAAGGTCGGGACGGACTCTCTGCTTTAGTTTCAAAGCTTATTTGTGGATGTTCATTTGCGGCCCTAGGAACCTGGCTCCTTTTCCTTCGTGCAGATAGTTCTTTAACAGTAACAGCAAAGGACCCACAAACACCTCGAAAAGAGAAAGATTGCTTTTCAATGCAGGAAACAGGTCAATACACAGTTGGCATTTGAATGTGGATGGCGCTTTGTGGGCATGTGATGCAAATAGCAAAGGTCCCAGTGGTAGAGAAAGGGATGTTGGCTCCTGGCCAGTCTGACTGTCCCCACATGGAAACTCAACGCTTGATCTCGGAGGGCCCATCTGAGGCACATCTAAGCCTCGTGCTCTGGCAGCCTGACGTCTGTCCTCATTCCCTGTTGCCACATGAACAAACGAAGTGACCAGAGGATTATCCGGGGGTTGGGGAGTTGGTATCCTATTGCAAAACTGGGGCTGGGAACTGGAGATCTTTTCTTTCTTTTATAGAGCACAGTCTGCACTTCACCAAAACCTCAGGGCTACTTCCTCTAGCCCCCAGCTCCTACTAGCTGGGAGTATACACTGCAAATGTAGACCGATACACCATGAAATGTACCCTGTGATATTGACTCTGGGGACAGCAATCTCATTGTCAGTTGGGTCATCTTAAAAGCTCCTAGCTTAAGCTCTTACTCTGCCCAATGACACCTTCTATCCCCAGCTCCTGGCTCCCTGAGCTCAGCTGCCCCATTTTTCCATATCTTGTCATCTCGTCCTAGAATTTGGCCTGGCCTCACATGGTTTGCAATGAGGGCACTACCTTTTTCAGCAAGAGACACTCTGTAGTTCTCCAAGAAGATGACTTTCAACTTGTTTCCAACCATGGGGTCATTGTTCACCACATCTGCCACGGAAGTGATGAGCTTTATGATCATTTTGGCCATGTGATATCCCGGGGCAGCCTTGGGGAAGAATGTGGAACACACTGACAGAATGCAGCCACGAGGAGGTGGAGAAACGGCAAGAGATTAGATCCCCCCCATCCCCAGTGAACAAAATCAACTTACTTTGCCACCAATTATAACTGTTCTGGGCACGAACAACTTCTTAGGGTCTTTCTTAATGCCTGAAAAAGGTGGAGAAGTAGATGGAGCATGGGATGGATGATGGCCTGAATGGGGTGCTGCTTCCGCCCCAGGAGTACCTGGCGGCTACAGGGCCAACTCACGGTTGTACATGGTGATCACGTGCAGGCAGTTCAGGAGCTGCCGCTTGTACTCGTGGATCCTCTTCACGTGCACATCAAACATGGAGGCTGGGTTGATCTTCACTTTGTACTCCTTCTCCAGGAACTGAGAAAACTTCAGCTTATTCTCCTGTGGAGACAGTGAATGGGCAGGAGTCCTTTTGATGGGGAAGCAGCAGGTGGTCCCTCTTTAAAAACTGGAGCATAATCCCTCAAAGCAAGTGCCGGGCAAGAACCCACACCGAGTCTCACCTGCTTCACATTGGAAATTTCGCGGAGGAAGACGTCATCCCCCAGGAAGCTGTGCAGCTTCGTCAGCTGGCTCAGGTCTTTCACGTAGTCTTCCCCGATTTTCTTTCAGTTTAAAGGAAGAGGTGGCTTTAATCAGGGATGGCAATCAGGCCCAAATGAGCAGCTTCTGTCCCTGTGGTGAGTGCTCACTCAGCTACCACGGGAAAGCTCACCTACCACACAAGACGCAGAATGGCTTCACTCAGAGAAGAGGCTAGAACTGCTGTGTGGGAAGGACACTTTGCAGGTATCTTAAAAGCAGTTTTAGGGGTATTGTGTTAAAAACAGGGAATCTACCTGAGGAGGCTGACAAAGGACCCAGGTTCCACTAGTTATTTATATGACCTTTGTTATCCTCTTTTACTAAATAGGGTTACCATCTTCCATCTGTGTGTCATATGAATACTGTTAGCCAGGACCAGGTATAGAATTGGTAGGGGTCCTTGATCAAAATTAGGACTTTCAAGATGATTGCAGCAGAGAATTAAGTCAAGCACGGAGCCTCATGGGACTGCACAGGCCATGTGTTAATGAAGCCGGCCCTGCTACAGACTGTATTTGCAAATTATAAGTGCACTCATGCCTCTTGCATTCCAGTCGGATCTCCCTCCCTCTCAGCACTTCCCAGTTACCTCTGCAATTAACTCTGCAAGCCCTGGGTTGCAGAGTAAGAGCCAGCGCCTTGGAGTGATCCCATTGGTTTTATTCTGAAACTTGTCTGGTTCTAGCTCACTGAAGTCCTTGAATCTGGAGACAGAAGAGACACATTACTGAATCTGGCTGAAACAGCAGGTTCCTTCATGCAGGGTTACATTCAAAGAGTCAAGTGTTGGCTTTGAATAATTAAATAAAGGTGGAGGGAGGAGCTAAGAGCATCTATGGATGTCAATCTAAATAGAAATCTATTTGCGACTAAAAATAATTACAAGGAAAATTCCAAATCTAATCACCTCCATATGATTTTCTGGCACCAACATTTAATCAGACTTTTCAACAGAATAATTTTAGTTTTGGCCTCCTATATCTAGAATTAGGATGGTTCATAGATGAAGGGCCTTTTCTCAAGAAAAAAATACTGGTAAACATTTTGTCGGGGTCGTTCCTCCTCTCCAAAGCAACACTGAGTTTACTCGCACTGTTCATTAATGGAGCAGCGTCAGACCCACCACCCTGGGAATGGAAGCTCACACTTGGGTCTTCACGATGTCTGAGTGGATTTTAGCCACGCCATTCACAGCATGGGACCCCACAATGCAGAGGTGTGCCATGTTGATCCTCTTGCCTCCTTCCTCTTCTATCAGAGACATCCTTCTCAGACGGTCAACATCTTTAGGAAACAAGGCTGCGATTTTCTAGCCAAAGGAAGAGAAAGGCCTCACTGGTCACTTAGGTTTAAAGCAACATTGAGATAATGTTGTTAACTTTCCAAGCAAAATTTTTGACGGAGTGAATATAAAACTTCACTCCCATGAAGAGGGGCTGGTTAGCCTTTGGGAGATGTCATCCCTCTATTTTAGTATTTTCTTTTTTAAATATATTTTATTGGTTTTTTTATAGAGAAGGGAGAGGGACAGAGAGTCAGAAACATCGATGAGAGAGAAACATTGATGAGCTGCCTCCTGCACGCCCCCCACCAGGGATGTGCCCGCAGCCAAGGTACATGCCCTTGACGGGAATCAAACCTGGAACCCTTGAGTCCACAGGCCGATGCTCTATCCACTGAGCCAAACCGGTCAGGGCTATTTTAGTATTTTCAAAAAGATGTCTTTAACAGAGTCCCACCCAGACTTGGATACTTAAAAAAATACATACTTTTATTGATTTCAGAGAGGAAGGGAGAGGGAGAGAGAGAAATACCAATGATGAGAATCATTGATCGGCTGCCTCCTGCACACCCCTCATTGGGGGTTGAGCCCACAACCTGGGCATGTGTCCTTGACCAGAATCGAACCTGGGACCCTTCAGTCCACAGGCCAACTCTCTAGCCACTGAGCCAAACTGACTAGGACTTGGATACTTTTGATGTATCAATGACTGAAAGCCATTTAGGTCTGAAGTTTGGAAAGAGGGAACACCATAGCCACTCCAAACCTCTCAAGATCTCACTGTCAAGACACTCTCAAAATGGCTTACATCTAAATGCTTCTGATTTATCTCATAAATGATTTGCAAGTGTCGAGGAAGCAGCTTCTCCACCAGCTCTACAGGCCAGCGCTCCAGGGCTTCTGGGAGCACGGTGTGGTTGGTGTACGCGAAGGTCTTCCGGGTGATCTCCCATGCCTGTGGGAAAGGAAGGGCTTAGCGGCTTTCCTCTGCAAGGAAGGCTGCCCTGCCTGTCACACCCCATCACACAGCAAACATTTCCTCAATCCCCGCCCATTTACAACAATTCATTTGCAAGAGAAGAATTCCATCTGCTTGTACACAGTTACACACTCCTGATTCCACTAGGTTCCTGAATGGTCCAGAGAGGGAATATGTTTTTGGGGTACCAAAGGGCAACTAGTTCTAAAATGGACTGATAAAACACACGACAGCATGTTAATAAGTCTTCTCTACTATTCTATTGTGTCTTTATTTATTCATTTTTAAAAACATTGATTGTTTTAAAAAATATATATTTTTATTGATTTCAGAGAGGGAGAGAGAGGGGAAGAGAGATAGAAACATCAAAGATGAGAGAGAATCATCAATCAACTGCCTCCTGCACACCCCCTCCTGGGGATCAAGCTGCAACCCAGGCATGTGCCCTTAACCAGAATGGAACCTGGGACCCTTCAGTCCGCAGGCCAACACTCTATTCACTGAGCTAAACCAGCTAGGGTTGTCTTTATTTATTAAATAAACAACATTTGAAGAATAAAAACTTAAGCAATATTGTGAAATGGTATAAAGTATGTTTAAAATACATCCAAAGCAATGGGATGCTTTCAATGAGCTGTATCCTGGGGTTAGAGAGCTTAATCTAAAACTCTTTTAGACAAAAAACGTTAAGTTCCATTAGGAATGTACTTGTTCATTTCTTAGTCTAACTCCCTGTGAAGTAGTAAAGATGGAGAAATGTCAGCACCAGAGTGAGGTTTACCTCTAACTAGTGATGTCAGCAACAGTAACTTATTTTTAAAAAATCACAAAAGGAGCTTTCCTCAAAATCTCCCAACCACAGATATTTTGGTTAATTGAAGGAAAAAGAAGCCAAACTATCCAAACCTTGGCCCAGGGTAATTTTTCAATATCCACAAAAATCCTCATCAGCTCAGGGATGGCGAGCGCAGGGTGAGTGTCATTCAGCTGGATCGCAACCTGTGTGGAGGAAGACATCAATGTGAAGGCAATGGATGGCCCAGGTCTGGCTTCCTTGACCTCATCCTTGCTGGGCAAAGGCCAAATGAAATGCTAACCTTCCATGAAATGCTTTAGCATGCATTACCTACTCAACTGTTTCAGCACTGCAACAGAGGAGTAAATCTGATAGGTAGTCCTTGTCCCCTCAGTTGTCCCCCTGGGCACACGGAATGAAAACTTGCCTGGTCTGGAAAGGCATCAAATGCAGTTCCGGCACCGTCCTTGGAGCCAAACTTGGAGGCTTTGAAGCGTCGGATGACATCTTGCAAGGTAGCGGCCACCACAAAGTACTCCTGCTTCAATCTGAGCTCCTTCCCTTCAAAAAACTTCAAGCCAGAGAGACGAGTGAGTGGCTCACAGTGTTAGGTGTGGCTAAAACTTGGTTGGTGTCTCTGCCCAGAGAACTTTAAGGCTAAAGCCCATTGGACATCGAGTGGAAGATGGCTGGTGGGACACCAAGCACTAGCCTTTGCTCTTTCCTGAAACTCCATTGAAATGACAGTAAGAAGATGTTTAAAGGGCTGCTGATAAAGAAGGATGGGAATGGGAGAGAAGACAATAGCAACAACTTTTTAGAAGCTGAAAACGGGTGAGTGATAACTGAGACAGTAGACCTAGGAAGGCTGAATCCTGACTGAGTATTGGAAAAGAGCCAAAACACAACTCAATTTATACACCAAAGCACCCAAAGGCACAGGAAACGACAGCACTGGGTCTCCTTAGGAAATAGGGGTGGAAATGGGGTAAAAGGTTAGTTGAGAGCCTGTCTAAGAAGCAGTAGCCTCAGACCTCATCCTAGTTCCTTCAGCTGAGCAGTCTCCTTTCTCAACTGAAGCAGAAGCTGTTGGTGTTTCTGTAGAGATGGTCAAACAAGGTCCTCTGGACAGGAGGGCAGCAGGCGTAGGTGAAGGTGGAGTACCACCTCCTACTGAAAATGCGAAGAGGAGGGTCAAAGGAAAGTTTATGTACCGAATGTTGAGACTCTCAGTCTTCTCCTCTCAACCAAATTTCAGAACACAGGCAGTCAATGTTAGTTCTACCAGGAAAGAGTCTTCTCTAGGGGATGTGACCAGCCAAGAGGGAGTACAGGCACTGACAGGAGGTGCTCCCCAGGAAATGGCCCACCAGATGAGAACAGAGTGGAGCCCAAATAGACAAACCCCCACCCAAGTGTACAGAGCTACCCCAAACTTATGGGTAACCTTCCCGTAAACTTTAATAGCAGCTAAGAATCATTAGCTATCTAAGAAAACTTTGTAAAAGAATGATAGAGGTTAAAATAAACAAGCAAAGGCCAACTCACAGGACACAGAGATTAGAAAAAAGAGTATTATAAGAACACTATCAATATCCTCAGATTAGAGAAGATAATGTATTCAAGAAATAAGATTAACATGCTTTAAGATCTAAAAAAAAAAAAGAAAAGAAAATATCTAGTGAAAAAAGATCACTCGGAACTTAAAATATGATAGTCAAAATAAAAAACAAAACAAAAAACAATAAAAGGATTGGAAGAGAGGTGTGATCACCCACAAAATGGAGCAAGAAGACAAAGAAATGATAAATAGAAGAAAAAGGGTAAGAAAACTAAAGAACTAGTTGAGAATGTTCAATAGTTCCAGAACATTTCTCAGAGAAGTGCGGTGCTGTGTTCCCAGACTCAAAGGGTACCCAGACTCCATGGATGAAAACAGACTCACACCAGCAACCCTCCACAGATCTAGTACAGTTGGAAGTAGGTCGATGAGGAATGGAGAGGCTAAAAGAAGGCAGAGTAGGATGAGATATATATGGAAACTACAAGCTTCAAAAGGAAAAAGAGCATGATTGAAATAAAAGATCAAGAACCAGAATTGCATTAACTGTCGTTTCAAAACTAAAGAAAAAGAAAAAAGAATCAGAATTGCACTGTACTGCCCAGCGATACCGAACCCTAGATGACAACATCAACAAAAAATGTGAGTGTTCTACATCCAGGCAAACTATCGACGTGAGGGCAGGAGAATATGCAAGGTCTCAAAAGATTTGACCTTATATCCATCCTTTCCCAGGAAGCCCTTGGAGCATGTGTACTACCAAAACAAGGTAGAAACAAACGACAAAAAAGAAAGACATGAACACAAATGACTCAATGAGCACAAGTTGCCTCAGAATAACAGGGAAAGAAGACCCTGAGATGACGGGAGCCAGAAGAGATCCAGAGGAGGTATTTCAAAAAGACCGCGTTAACAGAATACCTCCTGTGTCTGAATGTATCCAGAGGACATGTCTACAACTAAGGGACAGTGAAGGATGAATTAAAAGAAAGTACTCAGAAACCCAAGCAAACAAACATGACCTTTAACTCCAAGAAAAACAAAAACATTTTAAGGCAAGAGAAAATAATCATTATATGATGACACACATAGGCATGGATAGATCAGCATCCTGAAGCCTTTGCATGGTCATAATAATTTAAGCACTGATTAAGGAGCTAGTGAAAATTACTATGTAATTATGTGGAGAGAACGGGGGGTGGAGGGGTAGGAAATATGTGTGTGGTGAAGTGGGGGTGTATGGGAGGGAGGGAGCTATATTCTCATGTTCAATTTCACAATTGTGAAATGGGCAAACCAAGAAGAAACAATAACTTGTTATTAAAAATATGGAGGTAAGAATCCAGGAAAGTAATTAGAAGCAAGGGATGTAGTTGTATCTGGGAAGCATGTTTTTATATACACCTCACAGAATGTTTTTCTCTTTAAACTATGTGCATGTATAACTTTGATAAATATTTAAAAACCAAATTAAAAATTATTAATAGGAAACTGGATTGATATCACCAATAAGAATTTATAGGTGGAATTTGGAATTAAAAAAATTTTTTTAGTACTCTTTTATATTGCTAACATTTTAATTTCTAATGGCATGTATCATAGGAAAAATTATAATGAAATTATTATTCTTTCTTTTTTTTAATTAAAAAAAGCATTATAAATCCATCCAAAATGAATTTAAATCTTTCTTGAGTTAGGGAATTTTTAATATTCTAGAAATAAAATGATTAAACATAATCGCTGACCTCAAGAAGTTCAAACTAGTGGGGAAAGAGAGATGTGTAAACATGGCTTTAAATGAAATGTGATTAAGAAATTAATGTTATATTGTATTATATACACAGTACTTCGGGAACCTGGGTACTTAGGTAATTTTTTATCCGAGCCCAGAAAGATGAGTTGGATTTGTCAGATGAGCACAGAGGGCCAGAGTGATCACTGCAGGCAGAGGCAGCCTGGGAAAGGCACTCAGGTGAGAAGAACAGGCGGGCAACCTGTCCTGCACATCTGAGACCTCATTGCTGGGGCAGGATCCTGGAGGCACCGTCAGAGCACATCTAAGATTCTGTACTTAGGTGACCAGAAACCTTTAAAAAGCTTTAAGCAAGAAAAAAAATATCTAACTTGTTGCAGAGGGAGGACAGATTCTTGGGAAGAATCTTGTCTGGACTAGGGTATGGCCAAGGGGGAGAAGGAATGAGTTTGTTCTTGTAATTACAGTACACAAACGGTTTATTACTTGTACTTAAAACAAGCATAACCCGTAGAGCTATCTTTTACTCAATAAATTTAGTCAACTTTGCACCTCATACTTAGTATATACTGTCAACTGCTGTAGATAACTGTTTCCAAGTAAAGTTAAGTTTGGTCCTAACTGAAGACTGAAGAATGAAGTTCAGGTCCCTCCCAGTGAACCAATCTGGATAGCCTCAGGCTTGGAAGGAGTCTTACTTTAACTGACCCTGAACTAGAACAACCTTTTGCTTTTGGGTTGGGGATTTCTCTGAAATGTACAGAAGTCACAATATTTTTCCCAAAGGAAAAAAAAATAACATATACCATTAAGTTATTGAAAATGCTGCAGCAAACTTAATCCTCCTTAGAGACTACGGTTTAAGACCACGTGGACATCTGGCCTTAAGGGTCATTTATGTCCTGGTCCCCAAAGAGTTGTTTTGTGCCATCCTTGTTGAGCAGAGTACTAATCTGGTTGCTTCTGAGATTATTATTTTTTTAAATAAGTCATTACAGCTTCAAGAAAACGATTTTACCCATGTAGAAGTTAGAGCTAAGTATATTTAAACCAAGTAAGAATCCACAGAAGTTGTCTAAGATCCAGTTCCAAGTGTTTGCTTGTGTGTTTGTTTTTCTAGCTAAGCTGTTCTTAATGTAAAATTAGGAAAAAGTTTAAAGAGATGAATAAATTTCATAAACAAGTGTTTGCTCCTGGGTCAGCTCCGAGGTCCATGACGACACTTGACAGGGGTCAGAGGGCCAGAAGAACCCTGCCATTAGGGGAAGAGGCCAGGCAGGGAGCCTCCGGGGACTCTGATGTGGATGAAATTTCCGTTTGGAAAGCAAGCAGTGCTTCAACCAATCTTTTATGTCCAGGTCTGTTTTGAAAGACATGTACAGAACTTCCAATCAGTCATGGGGTCACTGACCAAGGGCAATGTACCAGCTCTGGCTCCACACATTGCACACGTTTGTTTTCCTTGCTGGGATGGGAAGGGAAGTCTAGACAATTCAGATGGAGATTATTCTGCACTGAAGACGCAAAGTCGATATTAAAGCCCTTCACGAGGGCTACTGAACAGGTGCTTCCAAAATAAGCTGCTCTGTTTCCCCCAGCAGGCAAGCTCGATCACTCACATTGTCATTGGGATAGAGGACCCGGGAGATGTTCTCGGCCAGGTTTCGGTCCAGCACGGCCTGGATGTAGTCTCCGACGTTAACTGGGCAGAACAATAGCAGAATGAACACACAGACAAGCCAGCCACTGTTATCAAAGGCCCTTGGCCTCACCTGATGTTTGCTGTGTATCATGTGGGATTTCTAAAATTCCTCAAAATCCAACAGGATTTCAATAAACTTTTATGCTGTGATCCATGTGAGTGTCTGAGAAGGTCAGACTTTAAAAATCTCCTCCATACCTGCTCCTCCACAGGGCTGCTTAGTCACTGAAGAAATTCAGATCAGAAACTCAAGGCTTTCTTTCTCAAGCTCAATTTGTTCTAACTGGCAATCATAAAAAAATTTTTTTTTAAAAAAAATCACTGTGTCCTAGACCCCAAGATCCTTGCTTTGTGCCATCTTGCCAGAGCAGAGTACGAAATTGCTTCTAAGATAAAAAAGATGAAGCACACACACCAAGGAGCAGAGCCCACGCTGTACTCACAGTCTTGCAGGTTGAAGTCGTTGGGCGCCCGAGCGGACCAGAGGCGCATGGTGTTGACGGTGTTATTCATGTACCCAGGCACGGGGGTGTCGTACGGCAGGGCCAGGACCACCTGTGGGATTAAACCAAAGGAGTTGCTCACTGCTTCCCAACTGTGACGACGAAGACTGAACAACGGGCTGGGAGATGGCCACTGGGATTCTGTTCCTGGTTCCATCACTAACTCAAATAGTGTGAGGCCTAAACCAAGATAAGGGTCCTAGGGCTGGGTCAGGGGTGGGAACAGTAATTAGGGGCCATTGTGGATCCTCCTCCCATTGGAACAATCTGGAAGGCTGGAACCATCCAGACCCATGGTCCTTGGTGTCATTTCCATGTTGACTTCTCTTGGTGTCCCTTGCCTGACCTGAGTACAGATCTTCTTATGTTTCGGATCAAGACACTGCTCTAAGAATAAGTTACGATGTACCAACAAAGTGACAAGTGTGACTCTGTTCCCATTCAAAAACAGTAATCAGGGTAAGTTCAGTGTAGATGATTCAATGACCTGATTTCAAACATGGTAAAAACCAATGAAACAGGAAATTTATGAAGACAGGTTACACGTGATGTTTAAAATGCTTTGCTAGGTTTTCCCCGAGTTGCACGAAGAAGTTATTTTAGTGATCTGACAAAGCAGCTGCTAATCAGCTGAGATGCATCTGAGCAGTAAGCTTTGTGACAGTCATTGAAATGGAGAAGGACAGGGAGAAGAACTGTGTTTCATGTGAATTTAAGATTCATTGGGGAAAGAGTCCTTTCTACTCCCTGCCTTATCAGAGTCAAGCTCTAAGGGAGAGGAATGACAGATTGATTGAATGGGAGGATGCTATAGATCATTTCGGGCAATCCACTGGTTTGGACTTGAGGAGAATGAGGCTGTGAGAGAAGTGACTTGTCCAAGGTCACAGTCGGTGGTAGGGTTGAAATGCAAACACAAATCTCTTTAATTGAGTCTGATGAATTCTGAACGAATGAAGCATGACAGCCTATATCGATCAATCATACACATTCAGTCACACTTTCATGAACGCCATGACCTCGAAGTGATAAATCCCTCTTCTCTGAGTATCCTTCACTAGGCAATAAAGGTCTCTGGTGACCGTTAGAGCAAGTTGTGATCAATCAGGAAAACTTGTTTACAGAGCGCGGTGAGTCTGGGTTCAAACACGATTTGTCTTTTTGACCCTTGTGGCGTATGTGAGGCAGCGGAGGACGCATGTGGCTCAGATGTCCCTTTAGAGAACTTCAGGCAGAGCTGCCACCTCTGAGCACCAGTGCAGGCCGCACTTGCTCGGATGCTACCATTGTGGCGAATGAGAGCTGGGACTCCTCTCATGGGTAACCTTAACCTCAGGCCCATCAGCCTGGCCACCTGCTCAGAGCTGCACTGCTGTCTGAGGCACGTCCTGAAAACCCCCCTTTTTATTCTTTCCCCTTTTATTCTTCTAAGGTGTCGCACCTCTTCCTGCTCCCCCTCCTCTTTATCTCTCACAGGCATTTCCCCAATACATCGCATACACTTCTAATTCTCTCTGGGTCTGCTTCCCAGAGGACCTGAACTGACACAAGAGTGTACTGCTCAACTCACTGGCAGCTGCGCACAGCATGCGCGCTCCGTGGCTGCCTCCTGCTCTCTGACCCTTCCAGTTCCAAATTGGGGCTGATCAGTGACAGCCAGCACACCAAAGCTCTGCACTGCGTGGATTGCTCACCTTATATCACACCTGCCCCATAACCTTGCCTTTGTGGGCACAGAAAACCCACTCTCCCTAATTAAATTTCTGGATGTATTATGACAATGTCTAGAGTTGCTTTGTAAATACAAGGTAGCTCAACAGTAGGGCCTGCAGTGCAAACAGGTGATTCCAGTTTTGATTGTGTAAAACTGCACATATTTAAATAGATCAAAAGTCACTGGGAGTTTTAGACACCACATCTATACCAAACACTTGCTAATTTACTACCAAACACATGTAGGAATTCTTTGGATATATTAACAACTGATTTCTTTGCAGCTCTCCGGATCATATTTGTAACCAATTGCAACTTAGCTTGTTGTCTGTTTAAAAGAGAGATTATCTTTAAAAAAATCACAGTATTAGTTTATTCCCTGTATCATCATACTATGACCTATTTTTAGCTTCTAACCTGTTATTTCATAGGCTGAATAAACTCATGTTTAGGTGGGAAAGCCCTTTTTAAAAAGTATTATTTTTCTGAACTGTGACTAGCTCTACATGAATTAGCAGAACAGACCCTCAGTTTAAAAAGTCAGCTG